>JWHW01002680.1:888177-904856 GCA_000931545.1 Papilio glaucus
AACAAAGTAACCTAAAGATGTGCTAGCCTATTCAGCCTACACACTCTTCTCGTTAAACAACTGGAGCGCATAGTCATACTTGATAACCGAAGCAATCGTTAAAGAATGCTCGAATATACATACAAAACATGAGTAAATTTTGTTAACATATTGTTAAACATAAAGGAAAAGATTTTCCGTCCACAGTTATCGATTAAGCCCACTTATTATCGCCACAATCGAGGTTGACTGTGCAAAAACGCGACGAGGAAACTTATAAATTATATTAATTTATTGCTAATTTATGCCACAACCGAGTGATAATCGATTCGAGCCTACACCTGTATCGATACAATGAGTTAAACAGCTCGCGATATGAAGCAAGCCCTTGCGTTGGGACAGGCCCACGTCACCGACTCGAACTTTGCCCTTTCACTTCCATGGCCCGTGTTTGTAAATACCGTCTGTCATTCTCTGTCTATTTAAACCCAATAAATCGGTATCTATGGCGAGAAGGTCATTTCTTCAATAGACGGCACCGCCGCCGGCTGTCATAAGAGAATTTATTGATTTATTGATAATTTGATCAGGACAGTGCATGACTGCATCAACCTTAATAAGCAATGAGCTGAATCACACTCTCGGATGTTTAATATTAATTTTTAAAAAAATCATATATTACGATCCCCACAATTGGCCCACAACATAATTTGGATTTAGTCAAAATGTATTTCATGACTAATCATAAAAATTTAAGTGCTTTTTAAAAAATCTTTCTTGATTGTAAAATACAAAAAAAAACAATACTAATTTTGTTGATGGTTCCAACATTTACACTATTAGAACAATCAATCGATACTACTAACAGATTTTAATGCGGTTTTTATCAATAGAAAAAGTGATACAAGAGTAAGCTACATATTAATGTATATTACATGCATATTATTGTAGAAAAAAACAGAGAATTTCAAAGATTTGTAATGTGATGTAAAAAACATATTTTGTGCGCTTACAAGATAAATCAAAATAATGTGATACGGAATTGCATATCTTTAAAAGATCTACAAAAAACTCCGCGATGGCATGTATCCATCGTTTAAGGATAGCTTACTATACCCATTCTAACTTCTAAAAAAATGGTCACGTACAATGCGGTAATTGTACGTGACCATTTTTACGGATGCTGTATTAATAATTATCAACGTAAATACGTTAGTTACCAGCATTTCATGCACATTTCACCATATCACTTAAATGATAACTATAAGATTTATCGAAAAATATAATCAAGCACAGGTCTCACGCCAATGTCGGAACTTTTCGTTTGATGCGACCAACCCCGCGCCACGTCTATTGCTTGCCCACTGAACTCAAGCTCAATGTGCTTTCAATAATGGGATCAACTTGGTGTAATCCGTCCAGCAATTAATACAGCTAATAAGTTAACACAACATAAATTAATTCTAAGGCGGTACGAACTTAATTGCCGGGTCAGAATATAAACGTAATCAGTAAAAATCAACTTCCGGTAATACTACCATTTGACCATAATAGCATTACAGATACTGTTAATATCTGTAAAGTACTGCAGTTTCCTTTTTTCTTACAAGTGTCAAATTAGTTTAAGTCTATGATCACCGTGTAATTAATTATACTGCGCTTCATCCCGGTCGGGGCATTCGATATGTTTCACAGAAAAAGTATAACATACAAGCTATAATATAGTAGCCTATTCAATCTTCTCTAGAAGATTTCATAGCCACTCAGCGGTAGGTTCTTGGACCAAATCGTTAGAAAATACTACGATCCTAAAAGAATACCCATTGGAAAAGTATTCTTTACTTTTGAGTCAAAGAATAAAGCCAAGCAACGGGTGTAAATAATAGAGTATGAATCGAATAACAATAGAATGACCATACGGACTATGTTATATTGGATAAGGAGAGTAGGTATTACTAAACAATTCTACTATTCGTCAGTATTCCGTACTTTTAATTCAAAGGTCAGTAGTAGAAGTATGTATTGTGTACTACTTAATAATTCTAAGTTGTCAGTTTTATTATTTCTTTTTGCATAAAAAGAGATAATTCGTGAATGAATGTGATATATTACAATGACACAAATGTTGCGAAACGAAGAAGCGACGCCGGCGCCGCGGCGGCAACGTTCAACAACATCAGTTACGACTAATATGCCCAAGAATTTACCTCAATACGAGCTACAGCACGCGATGTTGTGCCGGCCCTACTAATAACTCCACCGTAATTACCGGAAATACTCAATTACACAAATATTTAAGCTTTTGCACACGAATGCTACAATAATAACCTTAAAGTTAGCGAAGCTGATTAATGTATGACTAATACGTACAAATTAATCTAATTTTAACATCTGTTATAATTGCTTAAAAGTGATCATTAGGAAACACTGCAAACTTCATATTTTATGGCAAAGACAAACGTGGTTACTTTAAGTACTGAATTTACATGACTATTAACATTATCTGAGATGTCGTGGGTACGAAAGCAGCTTTTAAGGAAAGATTCTCTTCTCATTTTCTTGCAACAAAGATGGTTCTTTATCGAACTCAAAGGCTGAAATAATGTTGAGGTTTCGCCTCATTCATATATTATAACAGAAGGTGAATTATGTTTGTTTAATAGTTAAAAAAGGATAGCATGAAGTAAAATATACAACTAGGTATATTTTACTTTATTAAATTACATTTTTATATACAACTAGGGACCCGTCTATACCAGCATTGATCCTCTACTTTAGACTTTTAGCGGATGAATTAAGAAGAACCCTTTCATATGTCATAAACACTTCAAAATTTAGGCCCAGTAGTTTGTGCTGTACGGTGATATATAATTCAGTCAGTTTCTTCTTGTATATATAACATAAAATATTTTAGTAGAGCCTCAATCCTAAACTAGTTTACTCTAAACTTTAAGAGCCAATTTGCTTTCCTAATTATTTTACACTTTGGTGCATACAGTTAGCACAAAATATTATTAACATATTAGTGTAATATTTTATATAATAGATGTTGGTGCTTGAAATGGTCTGCAGCAGTGTATCGACGGTCTCCCGCTATTGTAGGCGAGTGAACCGCGCGTTGGATGCTGGGCGCTGGCGCAGGGCGGATGCACGTGCACGCAACGGGCTAGAGTACTGAAGCGCGCCTCGCACTTCCGACTCACATTCATTGCCGCTGCCGCGCCATTCATACAACTGCGTCATTCATTTAATTCAAGTTCATAACGACCGCCGGCACCGCACGTGGGAGCAGCGCGCTCCACTCTCGCATCCCTCGCCCCTCGCCCCTCACCCCGACACCCGCGCACCTCGCACGCCACCTTATCGAAAACTTTATTATCGATAAAGATAAACGGCCGCTTTCACGACCTGCTCGCCGTAAAAGTCCATTAAATAAATCAGATCGCTCAACTTTGCTCGAACCGTTTATCGCGTCCGCGTATTGACACCGAATTTTTTTGAATTTAATAAGGTACCCCATAATTCACTTAAATGTCTTATGTTAAGTTCTAATTAAAAGCGGCGAAGGTGCCGCAAACGGACCTACAGAATGGTCAGTTTGAAGAGTGTCGAGGCGAGCAGTGTGCGGCGCCGAGATGGTATCGTGCGTGGCCATCGCGCCGCACTTTTCTAACTTTTTGGGCCGTCGAGTCGGGCCCGAGCGGGGGCGTATTGTGTGCGCTCTGCACCGCAGCACGCGAGGGCACCTCGGCCGACGACCTGCCCGGCGCCCCGCCGCCCGCTACGCATAATCCGACAGTGTTACGGCCGACCCGGCGCCTTTGTTGGCTACCGGCTTAATTGGAGCCCGTGGGTGGCTTATGACACGACAGGATTTGATCATAAAGGCGCCAAATTCTACCTGGCTGCGGTCCCGCCGACGACATTCCTATCTGGCGTTACACAAAATTAATGCCTATTGTCTGCGAGTGACCGGCGAGATGTGATCGCAAACCGAATGATATTTAACCGCATCGGCGCGCCGGCACTCCGATGCCTTTATTGGCATAAACCATAAATAAATATCAAAATGTTTGAGAATGCCCATTATTTGAGCGTAACGAACGTCGGCTTTAATTGAGACGTATGCACTCAAATTCTTTGACCTCAATTAAATTCGTGGAAGTGAGTTCGTTCTTCGTTGAATGTTAATTAAGTACGCTAATATTTGATGGGGAACAAGCCCGCGGTCAACTACCTATTCAATATAACATATTTGCAAAAAAATATTTGACTCGTATTTGACAATGTATGGCATATTTACTAAGAGTCACACAATCTGACTGTCTGGGATTGAGTATACGAGCTTGTATCAATGAATTTATATCTGCCTGCCAGTACCTGGCTGTATGGTGATGAACTTATGGATCCACACACACTTGAGAGTAATTTAACTTATGTTTTTTAAATTAATAAGCGATGGCAAGCAAGTCATGGCTGTCTTCTCCAATTTGGCGTATTTTAACTAGCAGCAGATATAAATTAAAACATAGTATAATTATCATATAATTATACAAAATCTCTTCACGATGTGAACTTGTTTTACGTCAAAATTGAGATTTCTCCAAAAATATTTTTGTGGTGATTCATTCAATTGAATAAACGCAACAACCTCACCTACTTCTCAGTTATTTTTCACAATCTTTTTAAACCAATTATAATCCAATCATCTCAATAAAAAATACAAAATGGACAGATTAAAAATCTAGACTAATTATGAAATGGCGCGTTTCGTTTTAACATTATAAGCGAATTAAAAAAAAACTTATAAAATTGTTTTATAATTGACTTTTTCATTTGGCCGAAGCGATTGATTATTTTTTTCACTCATTATACAATAAAAATAGCATGCAACCATAATATGTTTACAAAAAAGGAGGTTAAAATTTCAGTTGCACTTTTTTTATAAATGTATACCTATATCTCCAACACCTATACTGTGTTCCATACAAATTCAACTTTCAATAATGATGCTCGATTTTTGCCGCGAATATTGTGCCATTTTGGGGTATCAGCGATGCGATGAACGAAAACCTTTTGCTGAATTGACGCTAACGTCATAGATTTTTTGTACTTTCAGATGATTTTTTTTATGGAAGTAGCATATGAGTTGCTGATGTGTTGCCTACCTTTAATGGACAGAGGAAATGATAGACTGGAAAAAGGATACTTCCTTCTTCTATTCATCCCCTCCCATGTCCAATCCGCTTCCTTTCCATTCTATCTGACACCAGGCCTCTGGTACCTCACTCAACAGGCGAAACGTAGAAATATAAAATACTCCTACGTCACGCCCGTCTTCTAATATTAGGCAATTTAAATTAATTAGGCGTGCGCAGCTGTAAAGTAAAGTATTACAGGTATGTAAAGCATTTTGTACTTATTTTAATTAGAAAATAGAAAATTGATTAAATCTATGTTTTAATAAGACTGGTATAATAGCTTCACAAGGCCATAAACAACAAAAATCACCAAAAACTTAACCCAAAAAAGACTAGCATGATGACAAATGGAGAGACAATCGGGATATAGATAAGAAATAGCACAAGAAGAAAGACGAACAAATTCATATAAACATCAAAAGTAAAATATTTAACACATCCAATCCGGTAATAGTAATAAAGTAACGGCCCGAGCCGAGGCTCCCTCTACGGAGGGAGCCCTCGAGCTAAGTTACTCTTAAAGAGGCTTAGGCTAGGCGTCCTCTGCGCCCTGCCGCCTCGAGCCCGGTGTAGCTGTAAATGCCTCCTCAAGGCAAACAGTGACCTTTCAGTCGCTAAAAAAAAAAAAAAAAAATTTAACACCTGCATATTACCCGTCCTTATGTATGGGTGCCAATCATGGACTTTAACTCGGGACATAACAAACAGCATGTTGAATGTCAAGAGTTCAGACGGACTGAAAAACAATTTCATCAGGAATAAAACAAGAACCATAGACGTAGTACTGAAAATCAAAAGACTCAAATGGAGATGGCACACAATAAGGGTGTAACAAATGGAGTAAGAAGGTGATAATTTGGTATCTCAGAGAGGGTAAAAGAGGTAGACCGCAGAAAAGGTGGGATGACGATATCAGAGAAGTGGCAGGAGTGATGTGGAACAGAGTGGCTCAAGAAAGAACGGAATGGAAAAGGTTGGTGGAGGCCTTTGCCGATTGGCAAACATATCTACAGACAATAAATAAAGCAGCAATTACTAGAATATTTTTTTTTTCATATTTCTTTCAGAATATTTTTTTTATCGTTATTTGGTTAAGTTGATCTGAATAAAGGCTATAATTATTATTATATACCCTTCAGACGTTTGACAGGAACAAGTTAATAAGTGAAATGTGACTGATGGCGCTTCAGAGAACAGACAGTACCGTATCAAGGTTAACAGATACCTGATGCAAAAAGCACAGAGTATACCGAGTCAAGGTTGACAGATACCTGCTGCATAGCAGGCGATCCATGTATGATCCACGTGACGTCACCGCCTCGTCTGTTACCAGCCTCCAGGGCAATGAACCAGCAACTGAATTGGACGCAAGTGTCCTGCGACGTTGCGCGATGCCATAACGCAACTCGGCCGCTATTTACGACATTACGCGTGACGCGATGCTATATAACGAACGTTAATCGCGCCCGAGTATTTGATAAATTGAACTGTGTAAAAGAAAATTAATATTAGATATGTTGTATACATCGGAATATGAAATGAAACTTATTAAAGTTTAAAAGAGTTTTTATAGTTTAAAAAGTTCAATTTAAAATTCTTTTATCAGCGTTCTCGTTCTGTAATAAATCATGATTATCTTTCCTTTTAATTGTAATTAATTTTATCAGTAGGCACTCTCACTTTATTATATGAATTTACAATGAATATAAAATTGGTTCGATACTAGAAAAAAATCTCTGATAATTGAAAAATTCCTCTTCATCAGGCATTCTCTCAAGCATATTAGTCGCATCTTATTTACAGAAGTCTGCTCTGTACCGCCAACTATTTCATTCCCCAAATTGTATACGTATACATCACTGCTCTCTGACTTAAATAGTATCGATTCATAAATAGTTCATTTCTTTTATTTTAGGCGCCAGACGCGAAATTGTACGACATTTGGCAGGTCCCAAATGTAAAAGCGTTTTTCGGTTATAGGCTGTGAAAAATAATATATTTTCCATTACGTAAGACTATCCCTCTTTGTATGGATTTAAACGTTAAAAGCTGATTTCTTATTTCATTTCAATTCAGTGTTGCGTTAAATATAAGGCACAAGGCATTTCTGTGGCCTAGTAAGAAATAACGTAGTGTGGCATAGTAAAGAAAAAACTTTACGATTCTCTGTTTCTCTACTTTTACTACGAACAAAACACAGGAAGTCATAAGTACTGCCGACAGAAGAGAAAACTCGTAACAGTTGGGAAGGCGCGACAATTCAAAATAAATAAATAACAAAAATTAGACCTTTTTTCTTAACAATAACATTCAAAATTGAATACAAGAAAAATAATTGAAAATAAGTTCGTCGAAACTGTTTCATACTGATACACTGATACACAGATAATGGATTTCCATTTGGCGCGATCCTGGCACACCTCTCTCGCTTCTTCTACATTCATACATCTACGCATACATGCTCGTCGGTTATGGGTGCTCCTTATATCGCCTTTTTTTAGTAAGTCAATAATTTGATCAATATAAGTTCTCCTAGGGCGTTCCCTACCAACACTGCCACTCACTTTTGCAACATAATTTTTTTCTTTATTCTCTTTTCATTCATCCTTTCCACATGCCCGAACAAATATCGTCAAATGCGGCTAAAGAAGTTCAATCTATTTTAATGATTGAAGTTAAAAGCAAAATATTTGTAAATACAGAAGAACAAGAGACTGAAATGCTTAGTCAACTGCAATAAGCCCTCAAAAAGTTCAGGGACATTATATAGTATAAAATTGAATCCACCATTGGCTATTATCGTGAAAATTTTATAATGTAAAGCTTACTTTCGTCTTTTATCTTAATTGGAATTGTTGGCAAGAACAAAAATTGCATTACGATATTTGCTTACATCTTTTATTTTATTTTTTAAGGACATTCATTTAATTAGTACATAACCGTACCAAAAATACACGCATTCACCCGTATAACCTCAACGCACACGTACAGGCGCGCGCCACACCCGCATTCATAGACATACACAAGCGCGCCTCGATCGCCGCAATCAAACGCACAAACACATCGCCATTCCGATCACGAAACTAATCCGTCTACACAAACAATCTCGTGCAATAACAACACGCATAAACATTCCAGAAATCAGGATTATTCTCGCGTACAATTACATGCCCACTTGCGTTACGTCGCGCGCCGACCGCCAATGCCGAGCGCCCTACGTCACAGCGCTGGGCTTGGCAGCCAGCTTGTTTATCTAATAACGTTACCGCAGATCGTCATTGCGAAGGTGCGGTGCATCACAGCGTTCATATCAAATCGTACCTCGATCAATAAAAACGTAACTTCTATAGACTCTTGCGATTTAAGTGAGTTTTTAAATTTGTTATTTTTCTCAAAGACGGGATGAGCTAACCGCCATGCACAGGAAAATTTTCGAGTATCAAACCTTTTGCCACAATTGGGAATCCAATCAAAGACTTGAAACAAGCAATTAAAATTACTGGGCTAACTACAAGATGTCTAATGTCTCAAGATGAGAACTGAGAACGCGTTGCATCATGGGATTTTGTATTTTAAAGCCCAGAATGATGATGATGCATTATTGCATAGATTAGACAAATGCCATCGAAATAACATCCCGTTCTCATTGTTTAATGGCTGCATACTCTTAGTTTTCAACTACAGTAAAGTACGCATGAAACCTGCAAAACAATATTGGTCTAAATTAGATACATACCACATTAGGATACTGTACGGGTTATTTCTTTAAATAAGTTTAGACGTCAGAATCAAATCGAGTATTTTCTGTTGCTCTTCAATTGCGCCACGTATTAATCATTCAATGAATTTTTAGTAGTAGTAGCAAGTAGATTTATTATTCTAGAAAAATACCTCATCTAATTACAGTAATGCAATCGTAGAATCACGTCAATAAAAGGTTTCATAGATAGTTATTTTTTTTCGTCCTTTACCTACCTCTACCTAAATTGGCAAGCATAAGGTCATTTTATTTTTAACTAACTTGATTTTATTTTGTGTAACTTGGTGTCGTGTAACTTTCGTGTAATTATAGGTAAATGTCAAAAAGTTGTTATTGGTAATATATGTCATTGAGATAATAAAATTTCAAAAAGATGTTCAACATATATTATGTTTGATTTGCCTTTCGGGGAAAAGGTACCTTATGTTATATTCTGTATCCCTGTATGTGTATGCAAAATTTTATGATGATTAGTTGAGAAGTTAAGGAGTTACAGCCTAACTAATATTACAAATTCACATTTGTAATATTAGTTAGGCTAATACATATAAAGCGATGTTTGTCACTGTCGTTGAAGCTGAACTGTCAGAAGTCATTATCTGACCGAGATCAAATTACATTTTCAGTACTGTCTCCAGTCCCAGCATTCCAAAATAACTCGTAAAACGTCCAGGCAGTCGCATAATGTCGCCAAATACAAGGCAACGTATGACTTAAACATTCAACTTAATGTTTAAACATGCACTCACAACATAAAAAGTAAAAAATATGGCACAAAGATTATTTCTATACACCAAGACGGTTTTAGTTGTCACATTTCATTGATATTAATTGGTGATAAACTAATTTCATAATTTAAGTTTTAGTTGTAACAAAACATCTCGCCTTGTAATGGAAATGATTAAACATCCAAAAACTTAAGATTTATTAACCACTAATGTGGTTAATAAATCCACTCTAAGGTGGATTGTTGACCATATAAATAGCAGTGAAAAGATTTAATCCGTTACCGGATAGCAGTACGTAGTAAAAGCTTTTAAGAGCATATAGTAGTGGTCAAAGATAGACCAATTAATAATCTATAACGACTGCTCCTCCGTAGCGTTTGATCCAATATAATGACAGGGAACAGTTTTCGCCATCTTGGTCGTAAGATCAGTACAACTTATTATACATATACTAATAGAAAGGCTAATTATTACTTATTATGATATTTACTTTTATCTGAAAGCTACTAATGATAATATTAATGTTTATACTACTGTTTGGTATTTTGATAAAATAAAATCTCGCAAACCTGTCGGCTACGTCGGATGACTAATCGAAGTTCATATCGAAAAATTTAAATGTGCCTGAAATTATGTCTTTGAAGTGTTGGCAACATCCCGGCTCGCGTCTGGCCGGAAAACATACAAAATTCTACATTAAATTTATACAGATGCAACGAGTAACATTAAAATGTACGTTCCGTAGAAATGTAAATACTCGTACGACATCAAGAGTTATATTCGTCATTATAACGATACGTTATCGACAAGATACAACAGTTTGTATTATAATTTTGACTAATTGAACTTGTCGAATGCAGAATTATTAAAAGCGCGTGTGATACAATGTCACTTCGGGGTTACGAGATCATTTGATAAACATCAATCATTCCGAAAATATAATTCGTAATGTCTAAATTTATATTATTGCTCTATACTACATCTTTGTAGCACGTTATATTTTTACCAATTATTTGGTGTAAGTGTTTTCGGGAATGTTTCCAAAATTATTTTAATATCGTCAAAAGTAACAACTGATTTACATATAACAAAGGTACAATGGTGAAATATATTTCTCTATTCACAAAAGTTATTATACGCATTAAGCGCACGAATATGATGATAGAAGAAATCATCCGACAAAGAAGAGACAAAACGAGGTAAAATAAACTTCTCTGGATCTTTGTACAACTGCTTAATATCCCGTCGCTGAGAAAAAAATTGTAATAAATATGTATCAACATAATGAAAGTCTCAAAAAACGACTATTTTTGCGATATTTATACTATATCAAACAAAATGTAATAAATTAAAAATAACGGCTGGGGCGTATGTTCGCTTTCTAAAAATATTGCTAGGATCTGTATTTGCTTTCGGAAGTTTCACAAATTCTTGTTATTATTCATTCAATTTATTGTATGTCTAATATTATACATTTTTTGTTATAAATAATCTAATATACTATTTTGTTTGGCTTTCAACTGTTTATTTCGTATACTTTTACATCTGAAATAAAGACTTAAAGAAACATTTTAAGTAATCGAATGCAGCAACTTTCATCTGAAATGCACAGCACAGGTCTCTTGCGTCACACGCGCTGACAATGAAACTTTTAGACGAGGAAGTTTCCCAGAGCTTTCGTGTCGGCCGGCCGTCTAGACGACGAAGGCGACGCTTTTTTCTCTCTTCTCGGTAATTCGATTTTTGGCACGGCTCGTTAGGATATTTTGGCAAACGGCGACGACTTTTATCTGATCCGGAAAATGAATGAAAGTTGACGGGAAAGTAAATCATGTAAACCTATGGTGTGTGCTTACGTCAGTATATTGAAACAATGTAAGTACATGGAAGTGTATCATTAATTATATAATTTTAAGAAAAATCCGTCATTATCGTAAATCTAGCTATAGCTATAAGTACAACAAGCGCGATTCTAAATTCTAAATGATGTTATTAGAAATAGCGTTGAAGCGAAGTGATGTGGCTAAAATTTACAACTGTCTTGAAGAATACCATAAGAGTGGACGTCACCTTCACAACCTTCAGGATCGAGTAAAGTTCAGTGCTTCGGGCATTTTGAATGGTTAAGGCAACACGGCAAATTTATTTTGCAAAACTGAATGATTGGTTAGGTTAACCATTTAACCTAAGAAAATTTAATGATATATAGGAGAATAAAACAAAAATAATAGAAATATAAGTAACCTTCCCCATTAATTACGATAAATTGTTCAATATCTGTCCAGTACATTGTAACATATCTGATAAGATTTATTTAATTAGTACATCGATTAGATCGCACGCCGTAAGATTTTAGATAAGATGTTACATTTATAGGAAGCGATGATTATTTATTTTATATTACTTAATACGAAACACGAAAATATTTAACTTCGGTCTTAGAAAATTGTATACATTGGTCTAGACAGTAATCAAAATCGCTCCGCTCTCGAGTACAACTCGGCCGTACATCGGTACCGACACCATGCATCGGTAAAGAAACAAAATTTGAAATTGAAAACCCGGAACCACGACATGCGGTGACCTAGTCTAAACTCTAGACTTTGTACTTAAAATAAGTACTAGATGACGTCTCAATAAATACGTATGGAACTGTAAGATTAAACTACGATCCTCGGATAATAAACAAAAAAATAAAATTTTATTATAGTAAATATTTATTATTACCTTATATTAACAATAATTTATATCTTCCGCGAAAGAGGTCCATTGCTAGAAATGTTTAGGCCTTCCGAAGGTCACCAAAAAATTTCGGCCCTTTGCTCTCACCAAGTGGACTCGGCAACATTGACCATAGTTAGTCCACTTTGTATCAGTCAAAGAAAAATATATTCGGTAGCTTCGGAAATCACAATCTCGCTAATAGGACTACGAAGAAACGTTATAAATCTGTTATTAGGTAAATGTTACGTATTTTAAATACAACTGATAAAATTGACGACAGATAAGATTGTAAAATCGTACGACATCGTACTATTTGTATCGTGCGTTATGGAACCAAACACATTGATAATTACATTAATTTACAAATCAAGATATCCACGCCACGTTTTCACTGTCATCGCTTTCATATGAAGCACGCTGCACGGGATCGTTTTTGTTTAATGATACAGCGCTTTCACTATTTCTGGTTTGCAATGACAAAAAGGTAGCTCTAAAAATGCCACTACTTCCTGCGTATTACATTTATAGTACGCCCTTCCGTCTTTAGAATTAATTCTAATATGACCAAGCATCGTTAAATGCATGCGAATCGTGACGAATATCGGCTAAAACGTTTTAAACACTTTTGTGTTAGACATTAAAAATATTAATATCATTGCGCTCTATTGCTGCGAGTTAAGCATTATTAATAAAGGCGCGGCACCGCTGCCACTGAACGCACGCCGCGCTGCCAGGCAACTCTATTTATGACACGACCGACCAAAGTTTGATTCCCAATACAGTATATAGATACATTTAGATGTAGGTTTGAGTGGTTAATTTTTTGGTATTTAGTTACAGTAGAACTATTTTAATATAAGTCATCATTAGTATCAGTTAATATAAGTCATTTACATCACAGGATCTTCGGCTATATTCCAGTGGTAAGCTTCGTTTATCGAGGATAAGTTCGCTGAGCTGACAGCCAACCTCCAGTAGTGGAGAGACGCTTAAAGAGAGGAAGTTCATTTCCCTAACAGCATCCACAAATTATATGTCGGTTTTCGGACTTATACAACAAAAGGAATTCACTAAGATTTCTGGGGTAAGTTGACAGACCCGTCCCCTGACATATTTGTAACTTAATATACTTGTGTAAAGTAATTTATAATTTCACATTATAAGTACATATATACAGGTATTACGATAAAAGGGAAAACACTAAACTTCATTTAACTAAGCAACGTGACGTTCTAATTCAAGGAGTGTTTTGATTCGAAACTATTATAATAATTTATAAAACTTTAGGTTACTTTAAGATAAAAGGTAGAGTGTGTATAATTTACACATTAAAGTTTAAAGATAGTCATAATAACTTCGCTTGTTTCATTCTAATGTATATTTTAGTAAAACTATAACACAGGACCCCTTATTACTCTTGTTTGGAATCTGTACATAGAGTAGAGATTTCAGTATGTACCATGTTACCTATTGTAAACTCATTACTGGACTTGCTACACGTAAAGTAAGCCGATATTTACCGATCCTGCTTTTCATCTGTATCTAAGAAACTTTCTCTAATCGATAGAGCTATCACCGTGTTTCTTACAATTAAATCCGAAAAGTAGTTCTGCCCATGCCAATTTCAGCACAATTTTAAATATCCCTAGTACGATTATATTAAAAAGAGAATGGCAGCAGTGGTAGGGGATGTTCAAGGAGAATTTTATCGATCAGATTATGGACATACTAAAGAAGGGCGATATAAGGAGTACCCGTTACCGACGAGTTTGTACGCGTAAATGTATGGATGTAGAAGAAGCGAGAGAGGTGTGCCAGAATTGCGCCAAATGGAAATCCATAATCTCTGCCTAATCCTCTGGGTTACGAGCGTGAGCGTATATTTATTAAATTTCAACCACCAAAATGTTTAACAAGTATTAATTATTTTTAAAATTTAAAAGTTTCGCTATTTCGGCTACATGTCACAATGGATCAAAAATACATACAACCGCGCGAAAAACCTCCATCCAGCTCAGCCCCCACATTATTGCTTCTTATTTAAGAAGGGCCAATGGAAGGAAAGGATGGTCGGCGATCATTAAAGCAATCTGCACTCTCAATACCGCAGCTCTGAAAAGCGAACGGATGTTCTTTCCACATCACTGGAGTAGGTACTTTAACCAGGATATTCTTCTTCGGCACCCTTCGCTTTCTTTGAATCTTTCCCTTTACAATGAACTGCACCAGTCCGTATTTTACGTTCCACATTATATGGCCTAAATATTCTAGCTTTCTTTTCTTTGGCGTGCATAAAACTTCTACTATTTTCTTCATGCGCTTTAACACGTATTACCCCTACCTCCTTACATTTAAACGATCCAGGTTCTAATCGACTCGTACAAAAAATTGAGAGAATAGATGCGTCGTACCCAGCGTTGCACGGATAAATTTATGATCCATAAATTGAAGACAAATATTTTTGAATAGTTTACAAAAATTACAAGGCATTATCGTTTTTCTAAACTTAATGACTTTTTAAATATGTAATTTCATCGTTTTTGCAATCGATCTTTGTTATCTGCGTAATAAATTTGACATCGGCAATTGTGTTTAAGACATTGCTACACAGCAACAACTTTCAATCAACAGTTAAAGGTTATAATTATGATTAAGTATATAAAGATAATAAACCTGGATTACTTCATGATTTTTATGAGTCGTTATTTTCACTCTTCCTTGTTACGTAAACTTAAAATAAATATAATTGCATTGTTTATGTTTTTAATGTCTTTAGAAATTGTATAAGCATATTGTATAAGCATAATTTTTTGAATGCTGCGGTGTTGAAATACAAATTTTCGTCAGAAAAAACTAATGCGATTAATGGGTCTACGAAGTTAGAGAGAAATTATTTGTTTTCATCCCCAATGTAACGAACAATCTCTTACGTTACTCTTTTGGTATAAAGAACTTTTGTCTATCGAAAATAAACTTCAGCATGTTATCTACACGGATCGTTTTGATCGCAGTGTTCCCGTAGCAATAATGTATTCTTTTTTAATATATTTTATAGTAGGTATAAGTAAAAGGGATAACGGACAACGAGGATTTACGCAGTACGTGTAGAAATGTTGGCCAGGTACCGATTAATTTCGGACCTTTTTTTAATTATTCAGTTAATAGTGTCTCAGAGCCCGTCTAGAGCCTAGGCTAAGTCACGAGTGTGATGTTTTATCTATTCTGAATATGTAAGTCATTGACGCGCAAGTCCCAGAATTCAGTTCTACCAGTACCATCGACCATCCAGCCACTCTTTTACAATTCTTTTTGATATGTAACTTTCTAAAGATAATTTATAAATTCTTGTTTAAACTGTAAAAAAATTGTTTTATGTTTTTAGAGCAGGCCATATGGTAATGAAATGGACTGTAATTTAACGGCATACGATTTTTCCGCACACGTTGCATCTATTTAAAAAATAGACCGTGTTAAAGATACTTTCGAAATGTATTTTCATACCAATGGGAAGCGGACTCTGTTTATTAGTAACTGAACATTATAGGGTTAAGATTTTAACAATCTCATATTAATATAAGAAACCACAGGAGACGACATACTACTAAATGTTAGAAAATTAACATATTTCGACACAGCAACAAAAATTAACTATGGATATTCATGGATTGGATAAACATAATCTGTCAGTTGTATTAGAGTCGGTGCGGTCACATGCTGCCTCACACAGTTGTTGTCAACCTTTATCTCCCTTAGGTGTCTTTGCCCGATAAAATAGATTGCTTATAGTATCATGCAACCGAAATAGATCACTTGAAAATTTTCTTATATTTATATTGAATCGAACGCTTATCAGCGTCCACTCACATGGCATTGTTTTTATCCCACATCAGTGTCGATACCGTGCCGATAAGGATACGTCCGATACGCGGAGATATCGTTTCGACGACACTATCGATATGGATCGATAGTCGATAGTGTCGCGAGCGGTGACTGTGCGCAGCTACTCTACAACCGATCGCTCGCTCGCGTCTGTTGCGTGCGTGCGTTGTATTCGCCGTTACTGCAGCGGACTGCAATCTCGGAATGTTATTTACATAAACATACGCGGCTGAAATTGCATGCATTTGTTAACTTTCAGGACTCACCGGCAGGACGTGTGGTGCGTCGAGCGGGTTCATCCTCGCGCAAGTCGGGCGCGTGCCTACGCGCGGCGGCCGGCGGCTGCGCCAGCAGCAACAGCAGCAGCGCCAGCGCGGGCAGCATCCCGCCGCCCGCACCTGCCGACAT
>JWHW01002680.1:905102-920835 GCA_000931545.1 Papilio glaucus
AAGTAGTCTACTTTACCTACCTATATATATTGTTCTACGGTGCAAATTTTACTAATATGCGTTTAATATATAATAAACCAAGACCTTATATAACATAAGCATATAGCTCTCACACATAAAAAAGAATAAGAGTAAAAAATTAAATACATAAAAGTTACGTTATAGAAATATGATCAAAAAAACATACTTAGTCCTATATCACAAGGTTCTCGATGTTTCCTATTTGCTAGAATAAATGTAAAAAAATTAATTTGCCCCTTGTAAGAGTCTCGCAGTCTATCGTTTAGATTGAATTGCAACTACATATTCTATTCTAGAACTTTCCCTAACAACGTTTTCCACTTGCATCAGATAGTTTTTGGCTAACTAAATTACAGAGTTATAATATCCCTACTGTTTAAGATTGCAGCATTTACTAATTGTCAACAATAAATATTTTAAAATTGATAGAAGCAATATACAAAACATTTCGAAATTCGTGTTGAAATTGAAATAATAACCGGACTACTCGTAAGTCTGACATTAAAATTGAATATCCTGTCTTCTAGTGTCACAATTCTATAACGTGCGACCATTTCAAACATGCTGGAGACATTTATAATAATTTACTGAATTAAATTCGGCGCACAACAGCTCAATTTGGCAAAAAGCCCAACTAGGCATATATTCTATAATATATACTGTTCTAAATGTCTAGTACTAAATACCATTAATTTCATGTACTGAAGCTATTTATAATTAACGTTACATGATTTAAATAGACACCGTCTATTTATACACTCTGGCAACAATTAAGTGCGTCACAGAGTAAATTTATTTTATTGAATTGACTTAATAATAAAATAATAAATCAGCCTTTTTCTATAATGTTCCCCACTGCAGGGGCACAGGCCTCCTCTCCGACTTAGGGAAGGGGCCGTAATCCACCACGCTGGCCCAGTGCGGGTTGGTGGATGTCGCATGTCTTTGAATTTATTGGTTCTAAGACATGCCGGTCCTTACGATATTTTCCTTCACTGTTTTTGGAGCAGTGGTGACGTGCGGTGGTTAAGCGCCTGTCTGGGTTCGAACCCGCGACCTACACAGTACGTAAGTCGGGGACTAAACCACTGAGCTATTTTCTGTAAAAACCAGACCTTTCAATTGAATGTTTATGTTTACTGTTCGTACGTTGTGACACTTGAATTGAGAAAAGTATACTTTGATGATTAGGGCATGTTGAAAGGATGAAGTAAGAAAGAGTATCAAGACTAATTCATGTTGCAAAAGTGAGCGGTATAGTTGGCAGGAGACTTCCCAGAACTGTATATTGAGCAGATTAGTGACATACTAATGAAGAGCGATGTAGAAGCGAGAGAGGTGTGCCAGAATAGTACCTAATGAAAATTCGTGGACTCTGCATACCCCCCTGGGTAACCAGTGTCTGCGCATATTTATTTTTATTTAGATTAATTTTATTCAATTCAAATTTACTTTAATATCATCAAGCGAGTGATGACATTCCTTTGCCCATGATATATATGCTGCATATTGCAGTCCAGGATTTTTTTCAGATGAACATCAGCAGCATACGAATAGTAATTCCAGGCTTTGCTAGCCCTAATTTAGGAAAGATAAAGGGGGGGACAAAGTTGAAACCTGCGACAAAAAGTATTTGTAACTCTACCTAAGGCATTTTGAAACCTTATGGAACTTCCCTGGTCGAACCGCCTTTTCACGCTGCCTAACATCTGCTGATACTGCTGCGGCCCTACCACCGTTCTGGTCATAGTTTTAGGACATCTACCTCTCCCGGGTACTAATCGTTAAACTGCGTCAAGAACAACCGGAGGACGCACGCTCTCTGCACGCTACAACCTAAACACACGCCCGCACGGCCCATCTAAAAGCAATACAGCAATATTTTAAAAGCAACAATAAGGTGTTATTAATGTGAGTGTAAAGGGATTAAATGTAAGTGGCACCTTTGGGGGAGGAGCATACATTGGCTATTCACAGAATGGAGTCGAGAAGTAAACGTATTTATATTTTTAGTATTAATCATTTTGCTACGTAGATGTTCCTTATGTTACTAACCTACACCGTTTTATTTTTACACGATTAAAGATAGCAATACGACTAAAAGTCGCAGCAACTGTTTTATGAATGAAGGACCGACACGGTTGAGTACCACGATCTCACCGAATAAGTGAAGTAATTGTTTATATTCGTCGAGTAAAGCATTGCAGTCTACCCTGTCTCCGTCTTTTCTTTAGGTACTGCTCCCTCCTCTTTTTAATAAAAGTCTGGCAACGCTTCAAGCAGATGAAGCGCTGATGTGCTATAATGCATAAAATAAAACCTCAAATATATTGAAGAAATTCAATCCAGTGTATTTAACTAAACAGCTATATACTGGATTGAAGGGGATTTCGAAATTATAAATGAAATAGTGAGTGGAAATAGTTGTATATTACAAAATTGTTTACTTGCAAAGTCAATAAACATGTAAAACTAATTTCATTGTTGATAAAATCTTACGTGAGATATAGAATTTTATAAATGATTAGTATGTTCACCCTAGTTCGCAAAGAGTTCATTAATAAACATAATTTTATTATATTCAAATATGTTATGTCAAATAATGACGGCATTGATTGGGGATGGCTTCGAGCTGGTTGGCGTTACGCCAGTGCCCTTTTATTAATTTATTATCAATTATTTAACCCACGCCTAACGATTACTGTAATATGAATTAATCTTTGTGGTCTGTTAGTGAATGAACTATTGCCTATATATGTTTATTTCTTAGCGACGCCTATGTTTGTCAATATTTGAGTGTTAAATTTGCATTGATAGTTTGTGTTGCATGGTCTCTTGAGTTTTAGCATCACTTCTATCACCGGTCCTTTAGACCGGCCTCACGTTCGAAGCGATTTGATACAGCACAGGACTAGAACATATTGACAGCGTCGCTTTTTCTATCCGATTATGACGTGCCATCGAGGAAGATTGAATAAGCTACCCTGAACTAGTGCGCACCATCTGTATATTAAATTTTCACTTAACATGCTATTGTAGTCAAGCCTTAGAAAAAAAAACGAAATCTAAACCAAAATATCCGTGGGAGGCTTAGTCTCCTGTAACACTCCCACGGTTTTGGAGACTTATAGGTGACTCTAGAGGATCTCTATCAGCGCTCTCTTACTTATTCATAATGTCTATTGCGCCACAAACAATTGTTAGTCCAAATAGTTACTACCCATTACTACTTACACTACTCTACAAGTAATTGTAGAAGCTTATTGCCGATAGTGTAAAATATATGGTTGGAATTTGGATGATCATGGTAAGTACGACAAATGTATTTACAAAAATCAATACAAATATTGATATGGCGAAACCGCTCTTTACTTTCACAAATGTTCATTTACAAAAATCAAATTTAATGTTAAATAAAGCTTGCCAAATGTTGAATCATAAAAGTTTTTAAACGCTTACGGAAAATAGGTATAAAAAACCGAAAGGCGCCAGTAGAAATTTTATGCAGCACATTATTTCTTTACATCATATTAGTTTCTTCAGATCTTGCATTTAAGTCAAAGAAATTGTTATTAGTGAGAGACGTCAATTACTGAGTATTTTATTAGTGTGGTAAATGTTGGATTTATGTTACGTACTATCTGTATTTCATTTTGGAAGCAGTACGAGTGTTTTAATGTTTTTTTTTTATATATGAATCATCTATTGGCGCACCTTGGCAGTGAAATCGATCAATCAACAGTGATGGCCATCGGCGTGATGCTCTAATGGCGTTACGCCCCTTCTACTTCAGAATATTAATAAGTATATTCTGCATAAGTATTAATTTTTTTTTATTATTTGTATGTAAGAATCACGATTTCCGAAGTATGTCTATGAACAATTAACCCTTAAGATGGTCTAGAATTAATGGGATCTACTAATGACTAATGGCATAAGCGCCATTCTAGAACAGTTTGGCCCCAACGGCCATTAGATCTGCGAACTATGTGTACCCTGCCGTCGCCACTTAGTTTAATGATATCTCCTGAGCCTTTCTGTCACAACCTTATAGTGTCAAAGGTATCAACATTTAATACTCTAGCTTACAAATATATTTATTTGGATAAGGATTAATACTGAATACGCTAAAATATATATATAAATATATAGCGTATTGTTTTTACGTATGATTGTTCTACAGAAAATTGTGTGGGTATTGTGACCTATCCTTAAAAAATAGATACATGCTATCGCGGACTTTTTTGTAGATTATTTTAAGATATACAATTCCGTAGCACTCTATTTTGATCTATCTCGTAAGGTTTAGCCAGCGCACAAAATTGTTTTTTACGAAAAATCATTGAAACTACTTTTCTCTACTATAATATGCTTGTATTATACATATTAACCTTACTCTTGTCATCACTCTATTGATGAAAACCGCATTAAAATCAGTTACGTAGTTTCAAAGATATAAGGGAAAAGACAGCAGAAGCGACTTTTATTTATACTATGTAATTGCAAAGATATCCATTTCTTTCATTCCTTCCAATCTTGTTTTTTTACTTTCATCAGAAATGTTGTAATTTCGTCGAGATAAAGTAATGTGAAATTTTGTAATATGGATAGCTAAAGTTATAAGGTAATATGAGAGAAAATTTAAAATATTTTGAAATATACAAATTTTAAAGTAAAAACCTTTATTTACAAAATACACATCTTGCTGTCAAACAAGGTATAGGTACATTCTTACCAAATAGTATTTCCATTTACTGAACTTACGTCGTTCAGAAGTTCCTCTAAAACGTTTGTCTAGTGTGTACTGGTGACTGCAGTCGACCTTACATTATAGCTTATAGAAATTGCTTTCCCGCAGTCTCGATTATACTATTTGTATATAGGGACGTAGAAGGAATTGCGACGTCTTCATTACTTTATAAGAGATTTGAAAGCAGGGCAAATTCTAATCACTTTAAAAAAATATCTACAGCAATCTATTTTTAACATTGTAAATGTGTCAATTACCTCGAAGATCGCGTCACACATTATCTTCGCTACTCTTTGATAAACCTTGCTAGGTTCACTACACAAGTAATACGCCGGTCACTACACAACTACACATATAAAGACGATGTGCCCCCGAAGCTATTAGCGTCATTTCCATAAATAATATTGCGGGTATACATCAAGTCCTGTAAAAATCAAACATCCATTCTTCATATTTTTAATTATAAATTTGTACTTACGTTATTTAACGATTAAATTAATTTTAACTCTGGTAAGGTAAATTATAAGAAAATTGTTTACTAATTCAATGTAAGCTGTTTTTAAGGATTGTAAATAAAAAGTGTGTTAAATATTATTATATTATCTACTTAAAAAAATACATGTAAAATAATTGTAAATTTAAGACACCAAAGTTTATAATTTAAAAAGGTATATTTTATTTAGAAAAAAACCCAAATTGGTGAGGATACTTTATTCCATAATACAGCATAAGAGAAACCGGAATGTCACATATCGCTTCTTCATTTATCTCCTTGATTTCCGTGAAAATAAAAAACCTATCCATCGCACTTCCTACATAATTATATCCTTGACAGTGTCTCAACAATTTTTTCTAAATCATTATAAAAACGCTAAGTTATAATTAATTGTGAATGATCAAAAAACATGCCAGTCCTGAGCAGTTCCCGTTGAACGAAACACTTCATCCGCACAGATACCACATATGTTTTATTGTTACATACATATTCAAAATACCTAAAACTAAATGTCGGTTCGTCATGAGAAATCAAATATAAATGCAGGTCCATCACAACAAGCCGCCTCGATACAAGAAGAATTATCAATATGAAATGTTTTTTGAATGTAAAATACATAACAGCTTACGCTACCTACAACTTCCATCGAAATAAACACCATAATACAATAAGTCAAAGTTATAAATGTAATTTGCACACAATTTTTTATTGAGTGTGGTAGATGAAATACTACTGATAGACTAAGTTGGGCATCTCTGAGCGATGTGAATAGGTTTTGGCCGAGATGGTATCTAGGTGGCATTTAACCAAGCTGTCTCACTGTCTTCCCTGTACAAGTTCAGAGGCATTCAGAAGGAGCGCAGCCTAAGTAACACATGCTGCGTCCACAAGGATTTTTACTTTGGGAATACAACACAGGACAAATTATGATACAAGTCAAACGGACCTGAGCACTTGATTCTGGATAGAGGCAATCGGGAATACCACACGTGACAAACGAAAACAGAAGACTTTCAGCAGGCACACAACAAATTCATCCCGCAAGAGCCACTGCAGCTAACGGTGTTAGGTCACAACTATCAACTAAATTAACTATTAGAGTAAATATTGAATTAAAGTCGTATATGTGAATTAACTTTAAATACTTTATTACGACAACTTATTCCACATTATAGTATACATATAAAACATGTTATGCTGTGATTCTTTATATCACGAGTCAGCTACGAACCTATCCACATCACAATGCACGACCACTGCTTAAGTGTACACTGATCCACTGTTATATTGATGATTATAAACAAAAAAAAATGTAATTTAGCAAACTTTACACTCTATCGTTTGTTCCACGTCATCAGAGATCGAACAAACAACGCATCACAAACGTAGAACCGCCACTTGGATGAGCGCTAATTACACAGCATGACCCCCGGACAATTTGTACACTGATTATAAATAGTTTGAAATTGTTATTGAATAGGATTCAAAGGGAACGGTTACTCAACATAGTTAGCTCCAAAGTATGCAAAGTTCAGCGAGAGTGCGATGCGAGCTCGGTCACCGGGTGACGCATTACATTTATGAATCCGCACATAATACATTGTATTCATTTATAGCAAATAAAGTTAACATATCTTAAACCATAGTCTCTTTCAATAATCAGAATTGTCTGCGAGCGTGGAGCGCGCGTGGTTAGCGGTTGGCATTCTTGAGCTGATTGGAGAGCCAGTCAAGCCCCTCGTACAGGCCGTCGCCCGAGGTGGCGCAAGTCGCCTGGATGTACCAGTTGCGGTTGCGCAGCGAGTGCAGCCCCAGCTTGTCCGTTATCTCCGCTGCGTTCATTGCGTTTGGCAGATCCTACACCAACAGTAAACAACCAATACAATTATAAAACCGATATTGAGGATCCAGGCAGACTTCGTCCTGCCTGCAAACGCATTATTTTGAACAATTAATTATGACTCTTATCCTAGAAGAACACCTTAATTATTAATGGTACTATAGGTAAGGTAAAGTTTGTGCTTTAATTTTAATATTTTAGGATGAGAAATCTGAAAATGTCAAAATCTTTCAGGTAAAAAACAAACAGCAAGCAAACCTATCTGATCAAAAATTATCATATCACTCATACTACAAAAAACATTTTTTTTAATTAAGGTTGGCAGTCCAGTAAATTAGCGTGTATAAACATAAACACGATTTTTATAAAATGTAATCAATGTATCATAAATCCATTTAAACCATTTAACCCCTTGATCATTTAGATAAGATAGCCTTACATAATAACCCAATGGTAGTAAAAGCAACAATTTTGAGGAGAACAGCGGAGTGTGAAATAAAGAAAGTGATTTCTTGAAGTATTTTTGCATGTCGTAAAGGAGTGAATTATTTTTCCTTTTAAACAAGACAAGCATATTGTAATGTATTATGTTGCTGGTTTATTTTTATTTAGATACAAGATTTCTTGTTTTGTTGCAGATTAATTTAAAAGCAAAGATTTTAAATTCTTTTCATTGCATATTTATGTTGAGTCATTTAAAGAAGACAGGAATTGTATATATTTTATTTATATTTTTAACAATAGATGCATTGAATCCCTGATGACTGAATATCTCATAATAATTACAATAAGCAATTATTCAATGCAAGTATAGAGTACAATATAATAATATATTGTGTTATCTAATGTAGGAAAGAAGTAGATTTGCATTTTATACATAAAATCTTTTTTAAATTAAATAAATAAATATTTGGAATTGAGAATGCCACTAAATATCTGACCTGTTTGTTTGCAAAGATAAGAAGTACAGCATCTCGTAGCTCATCTTCGCTTAACATCCGCATGAGTTCCTCGCGCGCCTCTCCAATGCGCTCCCGATCGTTACTGTCTACTACGAAGATGAGACCCTAAAATTAAATTAATCAATGTTTTACAACACACATTTAATAAACGCAAATTCCCATTACACATATATTTGAATACATATTTTATTTAGATAATGGTTAAAAAAAATTGCACAATAGACAAATTCAAACTGAAACCTGTAAAGGAAGTTGAGGTCAGGTGGGGGAGAAGAGATCTATTTTCACTAGGTGAAGTGACTAGCAGTTCCACTCCTTTCCCCTCTCCACCTACCTACTTTTTACTCAATCATAAAAAAGCTATCAAAAACTGCCTTAGGTCAAACTAAGCTAAACTAAAAGTTATAGAAAGAGATCAGTATTACTAATCAAAGTTTTAAGAATGACAATATCTAAACAATGCTCCATGATAGTTCCTTTATAAGGCAAAATATGCTTTTGTGGATTTTCAGAATAATGATAATTATTTTTATTATATTATAATTATTTAGATTTTCCTCATCAACATCAAGAAATTGCATCAGATATTACTTATAATTCAACATATGAGGCTTATGTGTAAAAATTTTTGCAGAATACCAACACTGGTTACTTCTATGAGTAGCCAACAGATAGCTGAACAAAGAGCTTATCTATTCAGCATTGCAGCACTTAGTAATGAGAGAGAGTATATCTTTGTACTACTTTTCCTTTTATTGTTTTATATTTTCCTGTTTCACTTTATTTTGTCCTTATGTTTGTTTTGTGTTATAATTTTTACAATTCTCCTCTTTGTTTTTTTACTACACTACAATTTATTTACAATAAAACTTAATTATTTTTTCCGAAGAACGGATAATCTAAAAATTATTATATGAAAATAGTGTTCCAATAGCTGCAAAGTCCTAGACACAAACCAGTTGTCAGGGCTAGAGAGGAACCTCTCACACAATATGCCTGTTCTCTAAAATATTGGATAAAAGGTTCAATACATGTGGTATTTTTGTATTGAACCTTGTACCTAACTGTTTAGCAAGAGCTTTTTTAAAATATTGGTTGAAGCTTTAAGGTTAAAGGAATGGATGAAAAGAGAGTGCATGCGGCAGAAATGCAAATGTTGAGATGGATGTGTGGAGTAACACGAATGGACAAGGTACGATATGAGTATATTAGAGGAAGCCTGAAAGTAGCACCGATAGTGGAAAAGTTAAGAAGCAAAAGGTTAGCATGGTATGGTCATGTTATGATAAGGGAAGAATGGCATGTGACAAAGAGAATTTTGGATATGAATGTAGAGGGATATATCGGTAGGGGTAGGCCTAAGAAAAGATGGATGGATTGCGTAAAAGGTGATATGATCAAGATGGGAGTGACAACTGAAATGACGGATGATAGAGCGATGTGGAAGTCGAAAACTTGTTATGCCGACCCCACATAAAGCGGGAAAAGGGCAGGAAGATGATGATGATGATGGTTGAAGCTTTAAGGTACATTCACAAAAACAACTAAGGGAATAATGGTAGTCAATTACATATCCTATGCCAAGTAGGGTATGAAGTATACTACTATAATATCACACACAAGCCAAATCTGATTATACCATCAGATTTTCCTTCTCCTATTTTAATTATAAAAAGGCCTGTTCAGATTTGTTTTAAACATAGTTCCAACAAATTATCAGTTTAATAAATCTCATGTAGAAGCAAAAGTAGCAATACTTTTGCTTCTACATGAGATTTATATTTTTTTATAGTAGAAGGTGACAAAGAAGCAAGCGGTTCACGCAATATCAAGTGATCTACTGATAGGCATCTGCGATGACTTACAGGTGCAGGTACTTTTATGGATAAAGGAGGAGATAAGCAGAAAATTGTTATTTCCCTTGATATTGGTAGAGCCCATAACAACATCTGTTGCACTGATGTGCCGGCTTGATGGGTGAAATACCAAAGCCTTACAGAAGACAGGCAGCAGTTTGGTTAAAGTATTCTGCATTTGTCTGATGAGTGAGGTGTCGGTGGCCTAATTTCAGTTCTCTTTGTCTTCTCATTGTTTCCAAATAAGGATAGGATGGGGAGGTGAAGAGGATTGGATGGGGATGGGATTAAAGGTAGGCAATGCATATGTAACTCATTTGCAACAAGCAAATAAGTTGCAAATGTGTTGTCTATGGCATGAGGTCTCTAATATCAGAAGACCCACTTGCTCATTTGCCACCTTGTTTCATAAAAAAACATCCAAGCCCATCAACTGCTCTTCCCCTTCCCATCCTTTCCTTATGAGCAAAGGATGAGAAGGGGAAGCTAGAATTAGGCCTAGTCTAGGTGTGTAAGACCTACATCCTCTTACAATTTCTAGGAAGTTTATTAGGTTCAAAATGTAAAATACATAAACAGCTAATAAGAAGATAAATCTATAGCCTGTTACCAAATATAAACTCACACTGATAGTGTAATAATAGTGTGCATGTTACTAGTGTGCATACCGTTTGATCATCTCTTATCTTAATAGGAAGATAAAGTACAACATATCCCATTTTTAGTACATAATTAAAGACAGTTAAAATTACCTGTGTATTTTGGAAGTAATGCCTCCACAGTGGTCTGATTTTGTCTTGGCCACCAACATCCCATACCGTAAAACTGATGTTTTTGTACTCTACAGTTTCAACATTAAACCCTGAAACAATACAATTATAGTTTAGACTCAAAAAATAGCTATACATAAATCATGCTATGAATATAAATAACAAAGCAAAAAAATAATATACAAATTATTTATAGCTATAATACAAAACATATTATAAATTTATAAATCATAATTTAATAATATTAAATAATCTTTTCTTTTAAATGTACTGTTCAATATTTTTTTGTTTTTAATTACTTTTAGATCACAAAGTACAAATAACTTCTAATTTAAACTAATAAATGTTATTAAACTACTTTCATTACATTTATTTAATGTAATGTGTAAAAATAAAAAATAATAATATTTAGCAGAAGCAAAATTAACACAAGTAGAAATTGTCGTACTACTATTACAATAATTTTACACACATTTAAATCATATTTAATATTACATATTGTGGCACAAGGTTGCCATGCCATGGTACAAGAAACATTAAATTAATCATTTTGATATTATGTACTAATTCATTGTTTGATATGATGTATGTATGAAGTAAAGTCAAAAAATTTAAAATGTCTACAGATTAGAAGTAAAAAACTATTTTAAATACAAATAAATAGTACTCACCAATCGTTGGAATTGTTGTAACAATTTCGCCTAATTTTAGTTTGTATAGAATTGTAGTTTTACCAGCGGCATCGAGACCCACCATCAATATTCTCATTTCTTTTTTGCCGAATAGGCCTTTAAATAAATTTGCAAACATATTCCCCATTTTGCAGCCTTTTAAGTCGTCTGGAACAGCAAATATTAAATTATTAAATACAATCACTCTGACTCATCCGTCAGACTACGTTTCTTTTAATCAATGATAATGACATGGCAGCTCCAACACCAATAAGATTCAGATTTCTTGCAATATACGTTTTAATAAAACACGACGTTATAAAACACCCCTGTGGCTTGTGAATTATAATTATGCTGAACTTATAGAATACAAATGGTTTTACTACGACTAATTCGGACAAAGATTGACACCGCTGTTGATACCTCCGCTACGGTCACCACCCAGGGTTTACGATGGGGAAAATCGTCAGTTATAGAGAGGAAGAAATAAACACATTGTGGCTTCAAATAATTTTAAAACTATACTTACATTTTCGGAAGCAAATATACGAAATATGACGAAAAGCACTACAATTCAATAAAGTCTCTACTAATCGCTGGATGTCAAAATGGCGGCGAACGTGGAAGTTGTTCGTGCCTATGCCACGTATTGGTGAAAAAGTGGCCAGTATGAAAATAGGAGTAGGTGTCTTGCTTCAGTGTAGTATTGAAATTTCTACAATTCGCTTTCACCCATCATAAATTCCTAAAGATTGTACGTATAAATGATCCCTAGATGCAATTTCAAGGCAGCATGTTAATAAATCATGTAATGGTTTAATATAATTGTTTACTATTTCGAAAGTAGTAAAAAAAATCATATGTATGTAAGTAAAAAAAAGCATACAACTTGAGCAAGATAATTTTGCAGAAAGATAAAAATATATCGTTGCAATTAATCAAATTAAAAAATAACCAAGAATTAGAACAATGAATGAATTATTATTATATGTTTTATAATTTTTTGTCCAAAATTGACATGATTAAACAAATAGTGACGAGAAAAACGTGATCAAATCATAGGCAAAATGCCTACCGGCATAAAAAAAGATTTATAATCCAAACTCTATATTATGTGCGCAAAGGTTAAAATATATTTACTAATTTCCATTAGAGCATGAGAGTGGAGAACTGAGTAGCCAGATTTTTTAACAGTATTAGTAACGCTGCCTACTACTGTATTAGTAACGCTGCCTACTGTAAAATTGGATTTTTTAGTAGTATGCTTTAGTAATTGCGCATCCCGTCATACCGCTTCGTAAAATCCCATTCCAATTTGGGTTGGGAGTTGGGAATGAGATTGATTTGATGATTTGACAGACATTTGACAATGACATATATTTACGTTTTGCTAATTTGCTAGTTTACTTGTACTTGCATTTCCAACTTCGTTATTATCTTTTATTTTTTAATTGAGCAAATTAATCGATGGGCATCCGATGTTTTTAAAATAAAATGTAATTATAGCAGGTTATGAGTGTAGCTCTAACCTCAAAATACCTTTTAAAATTTATTTTATTGTTTACACATATGTCATCATTTTTAATTCCATTCAAATGGAGACAATGGATAAATTAGAGAAGTGGCTTTTGGAAACCCCAAATTTCACTACATTTAGAATTAATAGATTAAAAGAATTTGATATAAAACATCTGAGGACCTATTTAGAAACAGTAAGTTCAGTTCGAGAACAGTAAGAAACGTGGACACCCTTCTCATTCTCTTTTGTCCTTCGTTCGTAAAGAGCTCTCAATTTTTAATTGAAATTTTGTTACAGCAAAGTCTAGAATTAGGCATTAAGCAAATACCCAACATATATTTATTGAAAGAAGATTGCCTTATTGTTGAAAAATGGCCTGAAAATGTAATCATGGAAAAATGCAATAATGAAGTAATTGTTGATGTATTATGTGCAAATGCAGTACTAAGAGGTGCTCACGTTTTTGCACCAGGAGTTTTAGCACTCCCAACCAGTAAGTTAATTAAACTTGGTGTAATTTTATGTTGCATTGTTATTAGTCGCTGGAAAAAATAATTAGTATTTTATGAATGTTTTAAATCGATTATTTAACAAAAAACAGTGTCTATTTTAAATGATAGTTAATGGAGGTAAGTTTTATTGATAGGTTGTTAAACATACATAGTTTTATATTGCTACTCTTTTGTGTGTTAATAGAAACTCCATGAATCCTTGGTTATCATTATATGTGTAAACACAAAAATAATTAGTAATTCAATTTTTTGCTCAACAATGTGACCGTTACTTACAAAGTTAATAGTAATTATAAAATGGTACTGTTTCAGATTGTAAATTAAATGAAAGAGTTGATGTGTATGGAGATTTGGACCGCCATTGTAAAAGAGGTCTTAAAGTACCTTACAAAGGCAGAAAAGTTTATGTTGGAACAGGTTATTTAAAAATGTTACGCTGCGATTTATTTGATAATGGTGCTCAGCCTAGGTACATTTCAGTCAATCATTATAAAGAATCATTTTATTACTTACTAAGCATATTTTGCTAATTGTGAAATTAGCAAAATTTCCTTAGTATCTTCTAATAAGCGTGCACTAGCTCTGAATCTTAAACTCACTTCAAGGTACCTCTTTTTAATAATAATCGTAATGTATGTATATAATTACAGAGCTAGTCTGATATCCTTCCTTTTAGGCAACAAATGTCCACTGCTGGACATAGGCTCCTCCCATTAGCCACCATAAAGATCGGTCCCCTGCTGTCCTTGTCCAATAGTCTATTGCAACCTTGACCTCTATTTGACATTTGGCTCTATTAGCCATCCTTTTTGCTAGCAATGTGTAAGGCCCATAGCCACATAAGTTTTGTCAATTCTTAGTCCATTTCTATTACAATGTCAAAGATAAACTCATATATTTGCCCTCTTCCTTGCCCTTTCAGCAACTTTCAGCTTTCTCATTATGCTCATAGTGAGATGAAGCCTGACATCACTTATAATAATTATTTTTTATAATGAATAATCCGGATGATGTGATTACAAATATTGTTTCCACTGTATATATTCTTTTATAAAGTAATATTATGTACATAAATAAAAATATATTCATGTATATTTAAAATATTTCTCAGTGGCATTGCTGTTCACATGTTGCTACCAGCTTCAAGACTACCCGTTATAAATGAATCAATTTACCCAGAGGGACACATTTTGTTGCAAAACCTGCCATCAATTGTTGTTGGTTGGGTTGTAAATGCTAATCCTGGTGAACACATTCTTGATATGTGTGCGGCCCCGGGAAATAAAACTACACACTTAGGTGAGATGTCAAATAACCAGGTAAGTTTTACAGTCAATTCTATACAATATGTTTGTCTACGCCCGACCTACTGCATAATGACAGGTGTGGGGAGCGCCCGAAGCGGGGTAACAGATTGAACGAGACCGGCCACCGAACACCGCACGAAAAGAACTCTCGACCGACGCCCGCCGTTACTTTAAATTCAAAATGTCCTTATAATATGAAAATAATTGTTGAAGCATTCATTAAATAATTATAATGAAGTTTGTTTTTATAAACAAAAGTGGTGACCGTGACAGGACAGGGATTGCGGAACTTGCTTCAGGAGCTTCGGGAATTCTGAGGAAACGAAGTCTAGTCCAAAGGAAGTAAGCCTATTCCTTACTATTTCCCTGTCTTTCTTGTATTCAATTATTCATATTCGCTACGACTTGTGCTAAACGGCTACAATTCTATATATCCAATTTAAACCAATGTAAATCATTTTTAAATCATTTTGTCTGCATATCCATTTATTTCTTTTTTTTCATTGCAACTTCTCTATTAATTATTATACTACATTTTATGATATAAATGCCCATTAAACATTGTAATCATAATATTATAACTAATTATTTAAAATACGTAAAGTTACTATTGCAAATCCCTTATTTAAATTTAAATTTATTCGTTTTCATATAAAGTAAATACTTATTTTTCTACCCACATTTCCTTATTTTTTTGCAAAATCAATTATTTTACGCGTTATTCGCCGACTACTTCCAGCCCGCTTGTGCCGCGCTTGGCCCGTGCGGTTCCTCTGCGCATGCGCACTGCCCGAGCGCCCCCGCTAGCTGTCCGCTTGCTGGCCTGAGCTGTGTGCTCGGCGGGAGCAATTCTTTCTACTCTAATCTTCGGGTAATCGTAACTTAGACTGGATTTAAGGTGACGAAATTTACTTATTTCATTGTTTATTGCCCAAGTTAATTTGTGATACTTAAAAACAATTAAAATGAGTCAAGATTCTAAAGTTGAACTAACCCAACAGGAACTAAATAAAATTGAAATAACTAATT
>JWHW01002680.1:921348-952183 GCA_000931545.1 Papilio glaucus
AAACAGCAAAGATAACTAAGAATTTAGAAGCTCACGGCATAACTTGTGTCAAAGTATTCCCTCATAACTCTGAAAAATGTAACAGAGACACTATTCATGGAGAAATAGACAAGCCGCCATTTCCAATGAATAGTTTCGATAAAGTGCTTCTAGATGCCCCATGCAGTGGCTTGGGTCAGAGGCCACAGTTAGCAAATATTATTTCTCCAAAGACTTTACAATCACACAAATATGTGCAAAGAAAATTGTTTGAAGCTGTAAGTATATCTATTTAATAACTTTGTGGTTGATTTTAATACTAGACTTGTAAAAATTTATGCCATTACCATTGATTAATTTATTTTATAATTTAATTTTCAGGCAGTCAAAGTATTGAAAGTTGGTGGAACACTTGTGTATAGTACATGTACAATAACTGAAGAAGAAAATGAAAGAATGGTTGCATGGGTGCTAGAAAAATTTCCAAATATGCATTTGGTTCCCGCAGAACCCCTTCTTGGAGGTCCAGGTATACCTAATGCTGGGTTATCCAATGAGCAAAGGTAAAACAATTTTAGATATTAAATTAAATTTATTTATAGCACAAATTTATTAAATTATATATTTATCCAAATAATACTGTAAATATGTAAAATTATTTTGTACCATGAAACATCATTGTAACCGTGGGTTTACACTGCTGAAACTGAAACTTAGTTTTTTCACAGAGGAAGTTAGAGAGAAACCTTTTTATAGCGACATGACTTACGCCAGTGGAAACCCACGGCCCGTTTGTTTTACGAATGTTAAAAAAATCACATAACCCTAAAAACAAACTTTGGACTCAAATTTAACCAACTTAAATTGAAATATACATAAAAACAGGTCAATCAATGAGAATGTTAACTTTTAACTCACTAAATTACGTGCTAACATTTTCATAATGACCAACATAATGATATTTATAAAGTATCTCATGAAAGTATAAAAATATCACATAATCCTACATTTCATTATGCATTGTCTGCAGGATCATGGTACAACGTTTTGGTCCCGAAAATGATACTTTGAGGCCAGTAGAAGACATTTATAAAAATAGTATAGGATTTTTTACAGCAAAATTTACTAAGACGAAATAGTAAAAAAAAAATAAGTTAGTACATAAAAAGTGTAAATCAATTTGAAACGTTTATAATTTTTCTATTTTCACCCATATGCCTGCAGCTGGCTTCAGTAGCATAGAATCCTTGTCTATGCTCACCGGATTTTCCGTTTTTGCGCAAGGGGAAAATTTAAAATTCTTCAATAACGACACCATGGCTATCTTTGCAGATATCATAGCAAAACGCATACCTGAAAATAAATTTAAATTTAATTGACTTGATAAAGACATAAAATTAATCTTCCTTCTAAAAATCATTCTTTAAAATTATAATCATTTATTTTTCTTAGATAGAGAACTATGACTAACAAAATGTAACAGCATTCTTACCAATACAGTTTCTGGGCCCAGCGCCAAAAGCCAGATACAAATGGGAGGGTCTATTCTTTCTCTCGTCGCCCATAAACCTCTCCGGTCTAAACTCGTATGGATCTGGATATATATCAGGATCCATGTGGATGCCAAAAACAGGAATGGCGATAACCTGACCGACCTGTATTTTCGCGTTACTACCGGGCAAGATATAATCCTTGGTACATTTTCTCTCAACCCTCGATAGTGGTGGGTGCAAACGTAACGTTTCTGGAATATGAAAACATTTTCTTAACAATAATATTAAATTTTTGTTACTACATTTCGACTAGCACACCAATCTAGCTACGCTCGTGTTGATAAAAAGACAAATAAAATATAGCCAAGGACTAAAAAAGAAATGTATTAGCCATTTTAGAAAGCGACAGTAATTACCTAACAAGAAGCCTTCAAGATAATCAAGCTCTGTCAAAAGGTCGTAAGTAATTTCTTTTCCTTCTGTAACTTCATGAATGTGGTCACGTAGCTTCTTCTGGAGGTTTGGATCGACAGCCAGTGTGTGAATGCCGAATGACAGCAATGTGCTTGATGTTTCAAACCCCGCTATGAGGAACAGGAATGACTGTGCATCTATAGTGTCCTCATCCAGCTCTTAAACAAGAAAAAACTCATCTATACATATAAAAAAATGTATTTGCTGTCTGTACATGGAATATATTTGAGAAAATGTAATATATAAATAAAATAACAATTTTAACAGTGGTGCTAACATCAGTTCCACGAATAGATCGGATACCGGTGAAATACCACGACCTCACAAAAGACAGGCATGAAGTAGGAGTATTCTGCGTTTGGTCCGATGAATGAGGTGACAGAGCCCTAACTCTAGTACTTTTCCCACTTTTCTAATAAGAATTAGAGGGGGAAGAAAATTTGACGGGAGAGGGGATAGACAAGAAAAGGAAATATATTTTTTCTTGTTTACCCTCTGTCCATTAAAGGTAAGCAACGCATCTGCGATTCTTTAGGTTGTTGCAGATTTCTAAGGGCATTGGTCACCTTATTTGATGGAGAACTGCTTGCTTGTTTGCCACCAAATTCTTCTATGTTCTTCATGTAAATGTTGTTATTCAAATTCTAAATAACTTTTCCAAAAAAAAACCACAATCAATCAATGACAGAGATGACGACAATGCAGAGCGAAACTTGGTTCACAGCACAGTTTTTCTACCATCAAGTAGGGTGTGCGGACATTTCACTATCCAATGTTTTATTTAATAACGAATGAACAAGTCCTTGACCACAATCCCACCAGATGCTGAGTGGCAATGAGATCAAAAGATGGTACGCACTAGTTTAGCGCCGTTAGGTTAGTGAAATGACTGCGGAAACAAATGGAATATTTTGACTCTTAAGCTTAACCTTAATCAAAAAGTAGATTTTAGTAAATATTTGCAATTTTTGTAAATTTCATTTTATTAATTATGTAATGGGCTTCTAAACTCTTAGCTTAACCTCTAGAACTAAGAAAATTTTAATAACGTGAATAATAAACATTTATGAATGTTGTACCTAATTCTTATAAATTTGTATTCCTATTTACGTTAATTAAAATGTTTGGTTATGATCATTTAATTACCCGCAAAAACCACAGCGCAATTAGACTGATAATGTAGACATTAATGTTTATGATATATATATAATATCAGTAATTTATAACGAATAAGATAACGGTCATAAGTTGTTTGTTATCAAACAATTAATTGCTCTACACAAAGAGCATAGATAATAAATGTTTCATCAACTCGTTAAAAATAATGCATTGGCTTCAAATAATAATTCAGCACATATCCGAGTACAAGTAGAATCTAATTGATCCATACTTACCGGAAATGTTCCACGTCAGCATAGAATACAGTCTACTATATTTAGTAATACTTCTAATGAATACGGTGTCACAACACTCTATCTGCTATTTCGTCTTCCCTTTTCCTCAAAAAACTTTTATTTACAACAAAATCGGGCGATGTCATTTATTATTACAATTGTATTAAAAGAGATTTCGAATAATTTACGTTACCGACATTTCAATTTACCATGTAATACTGAACCAACTTGTACCTACGGCATCTTCGTTTGAATATTCACACTCCAAGTCTTCAGAGGTATTTATAGAAGTGGTAAGTGAGATTTAAAAGACGCTTACAAGAAGTCATTTGGATGGATAAAAAAGCCAAATATAAAACTTACGAATAATCCCGTTCGTCTTTTCGGCTTCTTCTCTTTCCTTGTCAGCGGCCTCTATGATCAGTTGCAGGAAGTCTCTTTTTCTAAAATGTACAAAAATAATTTAGAGTTTTTAGTAAAATTTATACCTGTAGTAATTTATGAAAATCTAGACCTAGAAAAATGTCGAAGTGAAAAAGATAGGCACATATCTTTTGTAAAAAAATCTACAAGTGGAAATTTGTAAATGACTTTTTCGCTATTTACTCTGTTAACTACTGTATTACATACTGTAGTCGATAATTTCCCTAAAATATAAAAATAAATAATATAATTATTGTCATTATTATTTTTTATTAAAATTGTGTCGCGATATAGGCTTTCTCATTTTATTTATCTCTAAAGAAACTGGGATGACGATATGTTTTATGTGAACGTTTTAGCAGTGTAAACCTAGTGTAAATATTTAAATAGTAGATTTATTATCGAGTGTATAGCACTATCTCCAGGATAAGTATGTTACAAGCTTTACTGTAAATAAGAATCTAGTTTCTTGATCCAATCTGAGTAAACAATGATAATCAGTGTGAGTAGGTATCTGATTATATCTGAAAAGTCATTGATACAAACAAGCTAAAATCGTAGAAAATCTATCTCACTTGGCACAGGACAGGAAATAATTCGCTGAGCTGACGGCCAACCTGCAGTATTGGATAGGCACTCACAGAGACCATCGCGGTCAAATCAATGTTATTGAGCTATCGCCCTCATGTTTATCTATACTACTAATAGACAGGAAAGAATTTGTTTGTAACAGTTAAAACTACTGAACTGATTTTAATAATTTACCATTAGACACGTAATAACTACATTTAGTACATGTAACATCAATCAATATATTAATTCATCTGTCCACGACCGCCACGAACATGTAGTAAACTATAAACGACTAAAAGAAAGGCCCTATTATCATAATCATCGCGGTGTGTGGAATGTCGAGACGCATATAGGACGCTTTCGCGGTCTATATCTAGACCACACAGCCCTCGACACAGAAACAAAGAAAGCGTACATAGTAGATGCTGCGTACAAGTTACACTTAGCGATTTCAACTTGCGTCCGTTTGAAAGAGTGGCTTTTTGAAATGAAAATGAAAAGATGCTTCTTTCGACGCGTTAGACAATATTTAGTACGGGAGAATCTTATAGGTTCGCGTGAACAACATGCTCCATATACGTCAGCAACATGCTTATTTGAGGTTGGAACAGTTTCGACGAACTTTTTTTGTTTATTTTTCGTGTATTGTATTTATTTAAGTTATATCGATCAGATACTAAGGAATATACCCGTAATCGACGAGCATGTATGCGTAGACGTATGGATGTAGAAGAAACGAGAGAGGTGTGCCAGGATCGCGCCAAATCGACATCCATAATCCCTGCCTAGCCCTCTGAGTTACGGGCCTGACAGCATATTCATTTAGTAATTGTTTTAATTCAATTTTGCATTTTATTTTTAAGATATATTTTTTATAAATTTATTTAGGCTGATTATTTATTTATTTATTTTATCTATTGTCGCTCCTTGCAACCTGTTGAGCTTTCCCTTCAGTCCTAAAGAAATACAGGGAGATACCCTATTTTTAATTTTTATAAAATGTGAAGTCCTCATGAAATTTCACTTTTGATATAAATAATAACTGTAAGTCTTGGCGTAGTAGATCAGAGAACCTATTTACAAAATCGTTTGTACTAAGAACAAATGCACATATATATAATGTGATATTGAGCAGTTTATTTTTATAAAAAATCTTGTCTTAGAGCATCAATGCAATCAAATAACGAGGCAAACAAAATAATAAAACTACAAAATTTTATATGAATACAGGAAAAGTTATTTTCTTACTTTGATTCGGCTTTTCTTCTCTCAGCTTTGGTGACTTTCAAAACCTTGACCAGCTCTCCAGCTGCTTCGGTATTCAAAAAAGATAGATTGAAATATTTCATTAATCTCGGCATGAGCATTATAAACACTAACAAGAGAATCTTCCTTGTCTTTGTGATGTTGCCGAACTGTTCCGCTACCTGAAAAGCATATTTTTACGATAGATTCTACGAACGAATATTACTGAAAGTCGCTTTGTATGTATATTTCTTCTATGCGCGTGTATGTCACTGAACTTCTCCAAAATGGCTGGATCGAAATAGATAAATTTTTGTGTATGTATTTGAGTGGGTCCAGGGACGGATAGATTTACAATTGGACCCGATAGGTGACGCTGCTATTGGGTTCCAGGATTTTTTTTATTTATGTCACGAAAATAAGTAACTGAACCTGCTAATAGGAAGCAAGACAACGCGTTAACAGTAGACGTCTTCTAAATCAACTAGTATTTATATTTAACAGTGGCAGAGCTCCCAGTAACTTTCTGTTTTCCGATGCGCTAATTCGATCGGGGAAGTACTTCACGACTCCAGAATATGGTTGTGAAATAGAGGTAATGTCTAGCCGCTAGCCCCCATTCAAGGTGCGAAACCGTCTTTCAGTACAATATTTATTTCGTTGTTTCGATTAAACTGAAAGAAAAAGATGGCATCTAAACACAATTTCGCACTCTTGGTGCCTCTTTTGCGTTTTGGCGAACCTTGCACCTTGAACGACCACTCGAACGCTGGCAACGTATCCATAACTTTTTAGACTGTTACAGATGTTAATGCATACCGGTGCTCAACTACCATCAAACGAGCCTTGTTAGTCTCCTTCTACCATAAAAAAATATTTTCTTGGTGGCTTACAACAACCTAGGAGGATCGGGAAAAGACTCGATTAAAGTGAATTCCAACACTCCCATGTTTTCAAGGTTAAAAATTAATTATTAAAATTTAAAAAGGTTGCAAGCTATAAAAAAATCGTTGAAGTACGTTACCTTAACAAAATGTGCGTTTTCGTCAGTTAGGGCGTCAGTTTTGATTCCAAACCCGCATGCACCTATCACTTCCAGTGTGAAATGGCCCACTAAATCTTTCATTTCAACGTCACAAGTATCTAGAAACGTAAATATAATGATGTGATTTAGATCATTCAATTTTTTTTAGTTCCGGGATCAAAGAGTTCACGATAACGCTAGTTCACCTGGCGTCTAATGTTGAGCTAGGGTGGTTCCATCTCCAGATGTATCTATCGGATTGTCTTTCAGCCTGAATTTCTTGTAACATCAAATTTCAGCTTCCACAAAATTTGTTCCATCTATTAATCTCATTCTATCATTTGTGTCAGATGGAACAAAATTTGTGCATGGAATACATAAGGTATTTTGTGATTTAATAGATTTCTATTACAATGATCTAGACAATCAACTCTACAAAATATGATCATATTGAAAGTACACAGGGACGGTAATTGTTAACTACCTCTCTTATCTAGTGCAATGAACGGCGTTGATCGCAGATCGCATAATACGAGAGCATTTTATATATTGTTTACCGCAGTGGTAATACAATAAAGTGGAATAATACAACCGCACTGTTGCATATTCTCTTGATCGTTATTTTAGCCGTCATTAATTTTCTAGAAACATCGAAACTGGCGGTAATTTACTAAAGTATCGTAAAATCGTATCGTGTATCGTAAAATACATCGCACGGGATTCACCACAAGAATATACAAATCACATATTAATAAATTTACCATATTGTTGTAAGAATTTAACCATTTGATCGGAACTTTGCTGAATCAATGGTATCATGTTCTTCAAACGGGACGAGCTAAACGATGGTGTTATAGTACTACGAACAGATTTCCATTCCGATCCCTGAAACAAAATTATTATCGTTCATCTGTGGCTTTACAGGCGCTGTTATTTTTTCATTTCAAGTTATTAATAAATAGTTACGATTACGCTCTAAAGCAACACGAGAGATGTTCTCTTCCTATTGTGGAACTCTTCGTGAAGCCATCCTTCCGGCGGTAACTTCAGAGACAGTAAATTGTAAATTACGTGGGTAGCAAATTTCTAAGAAATATTTAACAGTAATTATTTTACTCCTTAATTACCTTCAGGTTAAGTAATGAGCGTTTCAAAAATCTGGGCTCATTAGTATTTACGTAATTCCGATCCGTAAAATGTTCGAAATCACGGATTGTAATTGCTTTTATAAGTTCGGGGTCAAATACAAACAACGTTGGCCTCCGTCCTTCGAATATGCCTGTAAAGATTTATTCATTAGTATGTAAGTTATGAGGAATAACAATAACACGAAATTGTCGATCCGTTGTGAGATGTTAAATCTAAAAATCGTAAGAGTCCTGGTAAATAAACGGATAAACTTCAATTGTGCACTGTTCAACTTACAATAATGGACACTACTCAAGAACAATATAATTATGTTTTAATTAATTAGCTTTTAAAAATTTGAATAAACGAAAAAAATATAGAACAAAATACCTATATGTACATATATTAATTAATTTTCATTTATGTGAAATTTACTTACCACCATAAGGTTTTCCTTTAAAATAATTATATACATATAATTGATAATCTTTAAATGATATTGCTTTTGTTACACGCTTCCACAGGCTACCAACGAAGACTACAGGCTTGATATAACTGATTCCCCTCTTTTTAAAATAGTTAAAATTGTATGTTCCATAATAATATAACATAGTTATTGCAGCAATAAACAACAAAAGCTTCCAATCGCCCATAATGTAAGACACAATTTTTTTTGTTGTATTGATATCCATATTTTCCACTCAATCTTCTCAATTTAATAATTTACTGTTGTTCATTAACCAAATAAATAACTTTGACAAACTGATACTTAAGTTCTTTTGTTTTAACTTATCATTCGATGCACCAAAGTAAAAGAAAATGCTTAAATAACTTAAAAACGTCAATAAATGTTACAAACGAAATTTAAGTCACGTCTAACAGACAGTAAGAATTGAACTGACTGAATGATCTGATCTAACTGAATATCACATTTAATTTAACGATGTCTTCCGCCTGTTCGCCTCCGTAAATCTTTATACCAATTATAAACACCGAGCTAAGGTCGTACAAATGAGCGCGAAAACTTGAAAACTTTTTACGTAACTAATATTGTTATAAAATATAATTAGCTGTGCTTTGGGCCCAGCTTCGCTCTACATTTTCTTTTATAAGTATTTTTTTTTAAATATAGCGCCATATAACAAAAATGTGTGATAATTAATTTGAAACACTTTATTGCACAAAAAAAGTACAAATGGCAGACTTAATGCCTATAGGCATTCTCTACCAGTCGACCACGCATTAAAAAAATAAAGAGGTGCATTACACAATAAAGTTATTTTAAAACAAAACATAGATAGTATTCACATAGACATAATCACAAAGATACATACATAGGACTTATAGGACTACATAGGGACTCTCATCCATGGTTTAAAAGTAGCAAATGTAATGAATTATAAATTGGGGGAAAGGTAATAGTTATACAGCAAACGCTTAAGTATAAAAATCGAAGATGCCTTCCTAACACTAACGGGAAGCTCGTTCCAGAGTCTTATAGCAGTAAGTAGTTATAGTGGTAGCAGGCGAGGAAAAACGGCTTAACTTAAATTTTGGGAAGATTGAAGTGTGTAATCATGGCTAATATTACCCAGATACTGAAATTTACACTTGAGGTATTCTACGGCCCAACGATTGTCCATAATTGTAAAGAGTATGCAGAATTCGTATGCCCTAGGAAAACTAATATCGATCAGATTAAGCGAGAGAGGTGTGCCAGGATCGCGCCAAATGGAAATCCATGAGCTCTGCCTACCCCTCTGGGATACGGGCGTGAGCGCATAAATAAATAAATTCGTACATTCCTCCGTTGCGTAACTGACTTGAAGTTTTGAACGATACTGTGATATATGATCATACCTACGAAGACCAAAGACATAGCGTATGCAATTATTATGTAGACGCTAGAATTTTTTCAGAAGTTCTTGACTTACATCAGTATAATAGACATCAGCATAGTCGAGAATATGAAGTATCGGGCTCTGTACGAGTAAGATCTTAGTCTTAATCGGTAGGAAATATTTGAAGCGATGTAGAATCTTAATTTATTCGTAATTTTACGACTTACTTCTATCACATATGGCTGCCAGCTGAAACTAGACTAATAGCGGATTCCAATTGTTAACTCTAAAATCTTATAAATTTCTTCATACTGTCAACTACCCTATTGTAGAAGTCATCATACCGCAAATATTACTTTTGTAGTATTGTTGGAAACAATTTTAAATATTTTCCTAATGGTAAAAATTAATAAAGAGTTTTTCGTGTCTTTTGGAAAAGTTGTAAATTATTCTTAAAAATTGTCCAATGAATTCTTTTCATTCCTCGATAACTACTATTGCATTTGTCAAATTGTCAACCAAGCTGTCAACTGTCAATGTTATCTGTTTGCTTGCTATCATTTGTTGGCATTAAAGTAATGAACATTTTCCAAATAAGATATGACGTAAAAGTCTTTGTTACCAGGTCATAAAATAAATTTAAAAAAATCATTCATTGGTTTTGCCGAGCTTTGCTCATTTGCCATTTGACTAATACAGCAGCAACCAGCTATGACATTCTACATTATTCAATGGAATGACAATGGACTTTGTAGTACGTTTAGTGGCGGATCGTGTAATCGCCGTCCATCATTACTCTTACTCTTTCGGCCATTACTAACATAAGATATTATAATACTACCAAATACCACTTAAAAAGTGATACTGAGATTTGACATTAAGTAATCAATTAATATATTTTAAATGTGTTAAATAGTGTTATTATTTTATTTCTTTTTTAATACGTATTACACAAATCTGTGATATATCTCATAAAATATATCTTACAAGTCACATCAAATGCCAAGCAAACGATATAGAACTTGCGAGATATGTTTTTAAAGCAAATCAAGAAAGGTGCCGCCAAAGTAGTTCTTGGTCAAATTTCCTATAGATGAGGTGCGCTGAAGCTGCGGTGAATAGTATTTTAAGAAAAATGATTTTAATAAAATCAAGGAAATATCAATCGAATCGAATACTTTGAATGTGATAGTGTTTGTAATAGGGTCAGCTTAGGCTGGACATTTGTATCCGTTTTACATTTTGCCACATTTAAGCTTACTGTTGTTAAATAAAATTACCAATAAAGTCATACAAAATTGAGCGAATGTAAAGTTGTTTCATATATGTAATTTAAATTTCTTATAGGAAATAACAACCCTACATTTTATCGATATCGAGCGTACTTCACTATTTAGTCTAGTAGATTGGTAGCTTATACATTAGAAAATATGATGTTAAATATTTGCATACCTATTGGTGGAGATTTTATGCGAAACATAACTCTTTTTTTCGAAGCCAAGCCTCTTATTAACTAGTTACGGGTCGTTGCGTTATTTCTGCATAACGTAACGAAGCGTTATTGATACATCGCAAACGTTTGGGACAACTATCTGTTTTCATAACTATCTATATTTTTAAACATTTGAGACGTTACAGAAAACAATACAGACTATTGATAACTACAAATTAAATATAAAGTGAACTTCATTTCATTCTTTTTCAGGCTTAGGACTGACTATATACGATACATCAAGAATTCGAATAATTTATTAGTTAGTAAAAGTAGTATATTAATAATAGCAGACAGGCGTACTTAGAAGTTCGTTTTATATATGTACTTTCAATCAAATCATTATTTACATTGTTATGTTTACACTTAATTTACATCTATGCACATTTTATTTAATACGTGATAAATTGAAGTTTGTCATTCACATTAATGAACATTATTTGACTGACCTTTTTGTGATCTACCATTGAGCGACAATGACTAATCAAAAGCCAAAATCATTGATTCGGTCATAGCTATCGCACTAGACCTGTATTACAAATAAAATAAATCTAATCACTTACGTTTAAGATGCATAGGCAATTATCAGTATTTGTTTATAGTAAAAAAATACCAAGATGAGCAATCTAACCTACGAAACAACTGAAATGTAGTTGTCTCGTTTTTCGCTTAAAGCCGACGTATGACAATTCATTTTATTCACACGTACGACAACGACATAATGTCTCTATCTCTTTTTTGCGAGTGCGTTTGTGTTGTGTGAGCCGAACACAACGATAGAGTAGATAGTTTTGGAATAAGATGTTTTTAAAATATTGCCATAACGTTGCCGTTATCCAGACGCGATCACCGTTTTGATCTATATGTAATAACGCCCACTCCTATTATTAACGTAGTTATTTTATATGCTCTGGTAGTTATTATTGCATTCTCTGTCAGATGTCAGTCAGATTATTTTATATGCTCTTTGAGATTCACCTTGATTTCTGATAATCAATAATATTTGAAAACATTTTCCTATATTCACTTCGACCTAATATTTGCACGCCTTATACCATTAATTAAATACAAACGTATACTTAACGTCCTACTTACTACTCTTGGCTAGCGAACTTATAGTAAAACATGGGTAAAACGTCTAAAGACAAAAGAGATATCTATTACAGGTTAGCAAAAGAAGAAGGATGGCGAGCAAGAAGTGCATTTAAATTATTACAAATTAATGAAGAATATGACATTTTTAAGGGTGTTTTGCGAGCAGTTGATCTTTGTGCGGCTCCAGGAAGTTGGAGTCAAGTTTTAACGAAAAAATTGAAGGAAAATGCTGCAAACGTTAACGACGTTAAAATCGTTGCAGTCGATTTGCAAGCTATGGCAGCTCTCCCAGGTGTAAAGCAAATCCAAGGTGATATTACAAAACTAAGCACAGCCCACGAAATCATCAAAGAGTTTGAAGGATCACAGGCCGACTTAGTTGTTTGTGATGGCGCTCCAGATGTGACAGGCTTACATGATATTGATGAGTATGTCCAGTCGCAGCTACTTCTTGCCGCACTAAATATAACAACACACGTATTAAAAAATGGAGGTGTGTTTGTGGCAAAGATATTCAGGGGAAAAGACGTAACACTTCTATATTCTCAACTGAAGCAGTTTTTTGACTTGGTCACAGTATCCAAACCGAGGAGTTCTAGAAATTCCAGCATTGAAGCCTTTGTTATCTGCCAGAACTATACACCACCATCTGGATTTGTACCAACCATGATCAATCCTCTTTTAGACCACAAATATTGTGACTTTAATCAGTTAACTGGTCCTAACAGATTTATTGTCCCATTCAATGTTTGTGGAGATTTAAGTGCTTATGACTCAGATACTTCATATCCATTGTTACTGGAAGGACAAACAAGATATGAATACAAAGACCCCATACAAGCACCAATAAACCCACCTTATAGGGATATACTTGAAAAAACTAGAAACATACACTTGTAAAATTTTAAGTAATCTGTTATTTGGTTTTATTTCATTTTTCACCTAAAAACTACTCAGAAATAACACTTCTTAGTATTTTTTTAGAAACCTGGCACTGAGGTATTTACATATTAATACTTATGTTGAGGTTCTTACTTTAATGAATTAAATCTAGCCATCAGGATCAATGTATTCAATTCTGTCTATCGAAATATTTGAAATTGCAGAAATGAAGACTTAGTTTTTTCCAAAATATGGTCAAAAATAAATATAATATTGATTATTAAGTATCTAAAAATAATGATACTAGAAGAAAATATATAGAAGTAAGATGGTATCAGGAAATGTAATAAGCAAATTCATTCTACCGCGATTGATAATATCCAGAATTTGCCAAAAATATTAGGCATGTTTAAAAAACACTTTTTTTCATCCTAAACAATCCAGTAATGGTTCACAAGGGCCCTATTAACATAATCTGGCTTACAAGACGGTAACTGTGAAAAGTGTGAGTTCTGCATAAAACAAAACCATTCTTTGATTCTATTGTTGGTAATAACATGAGGGAATAAGCAGATATATGTTTCTGGTGAAGGTTGTATAAAAAATAGGACACAAGCTACCAAAAAATATAATATGAAATTATAATACAATAGAAACATCTCTATATAATCTGATTACCTATTTTTTATTAAATTAATCACATCATTAAAATGTAAAATGAGTTTTTGATCAGTATTTTTATTTAAAAAAAAATTGTATCCTATAATACTTCATTTTCTAAAAAATAGTTTCGGCTGTCAAAATTTTAGTTAATTTATTAAATTTTCGATTTGTGTAAATTTCCTTTGATATTTGCAATAAAAATCAAAATGAAAAAGTTTAAAATGCCCACTGTTCAGGAATTTCTGGCTCAAAAGGTAATTATCACTCATATTCTGTCGTGTCTTTAGTTGCGCAATAGATCTACGTGTATATAAAATCGAAGGTAGCACCGTGCTCTTATTAAATAGGTCCACATGGGTAGGGTTCTCTGTAAAAGTTAAGAATTAGTTGATAGGAATTGGGAGGGAATTAAGGCCCCCTTTCCCCCGACTTTTCTTAAATTAAACGGTAACGCATCATTCCTGATAAAATTAAATTTTATCAGGAATGATGAAACATTTCATAAGCCTAACGCCTTTATTTCAAAACCAAAAATTTCAAACGCCTTAGAATCGCTTTTGGTACTCGCTGGTCGCTGCCGCAGCACCCTTGACTCGTACATGAAGACCATGGAAACCACACAAGAAGCTCCCTTTGATTGCTCCTTTCTAACCTAACCTTAGCGTGTCGTTTTTGCATAGTCGAAACAGAAAAAAGTCTGTTTCAGAAAAAATTGTGTTCTATTTAAAAGATATCGCTGATGTGTAAAACTAGTTACATTATTGAAAATATAATTAATTCATGATGTTCCTTTCTACGGTAGACCATTTACGGGGCTAGGAAAGACCCAGTTTGGGTTTACTTGGAACGAGAAATGAGAGAAAATGTGCTAAATAAACCTTACAATGAGCTAGTCGGCGCTTGGTTGAAATTTTTGAGAGATTATAAGCAGTTTCAATATAGAGAAGGTAATTTTTATCTCTTTAATGGTAGTAGTAGTACTAAATACATATTTATTTGCACGTATCCATACAGCTATAAGTCGTTTGAAAAATTACCATCGGAACTGGATATATACAAATTACTTATGTCGTTGTTGTATTTATGTAAATGGGAATATGCAAGGGGCGTGAAATGGACATTCCAATGATTGGAAATACGATGGCGTTAAACAGAAAAAATAGGACAAGACAACAAAGTTTTCTTTGATTATATCTATACCTGACAGGGGCATAATCAAAGTATGACAGGAAAGAAAGTTTAATATTGCGAAAGTGACGAAGTATTTATGAGGGATATCGTCAGGATTATGGAAAGTGGAAATACGAAATCTGTTTCTAACTCATGTGAGGTGCTTTTATATTATGAATATCGGGTTAATTCTACTAATTATCTTGTACGTTTCGGTACTGCCAGCCCAGAGAAACCTCAAAAGATTACAAAGGGAAGCCGGACCCGGATGGTTTTTTGAATTGTCGCATTTTCAAAAGAATGTTTTGGAAGACTTAAAATCAAATATCCACCAAGATTTGATAGAGGATATTCCGTCACGCACCAGGAAATCATTGTCGGATCTCGGAGTCACATTAAAAATATCAAAATCAATGTTAATGAAGGCTATGAAGGATTCTATAGAAGACCCGGGCATATTTATATGGAATCTATATACTGCTTACTATAAAATGCCACCAAGTAAATTACGAGGAGGTACAGTATTTTTTAGAATATATGTTCATACACATATATTTCTGTAGAATTTTTCTTTTCAATTTAAGACGTGTAACTGTTAAGTATTCCGTCCAAATTACAGTTTAGTTAAATAACACGTGAATATATCTATAATTACTAATAACTCTCCATAAACATATATAGCATATGGTATTATATGAAGTTTTGCTGGATTACTTTTCAAGTGGCTATTGGTCTATATATATCTAGCTTTTGCTATTTTAAAGTTCGACAAAGTTGCTAGAACTGGTTTGATCGGCTAATGTTGATTCATTGTCTTTATGTGGAAGTAGATTACGAAATATTACTTACTATATAATAAATTTAACAACCATCGTATTTACGTTTTTGGTCTTTACTTCGGTTATCATTTGCAGAATATGATATGAATTCAATGATATTGATGTCCTGTTTAGTATTCATCGATTTAAATGAGTGCATCGAGAAACTGGAAAAATTAACAGAGTCAAAAGTAACAGAGAAGAAAGTTGTACCTAAAAGTGTGTATTGAAAAAGTATTGATTTAAAAGAGTAGTCTAGCTTATATTATAGCGTTGTTTTATTTTTGCTGTAATTTGATACGTGTAGTTACTGTAGAGTTTCACTAATGTGTAAAAGTTTAACAGAGGTAGAGACGACAGCAGCAATAATATCTTTTGCACGAATGTGACGATTCGACCGGTGAAATACCACGACCTCACAGAAGACAGGTGTCAGGTAAAAAGTATTTTATGCTTCTGCGTTTCGTCTGATGAGTGAGGCGTAGGAGACCCAATTCCAATCCTTACCGTATTAGGAAAGGATGAGAAGAGAAAGGGGGAAGATTGTTGGACAGGGGAGAGGATGAATGGAAAAAGGAACTAACCTTTTCCTATCTATCCGTGCCTCTGTCGAAAATAAAGGCAGGCATCTTGTCACTTCACGTCAGATGAACAGCAATGGAAAGAGGAACCGGAAATAATGCTGAACTTCATTGCTTCGATGAGCAATTATTGTATTGCTGAGCTCAATTTATGTTTGTAAATAAATAAAGTTCGGATGTAAAATACAATTCAAAGTTCCCATGTAATGTCCCATACAGAGCCGCCTAAGAATTTTAAACCAAATGTAAGGTATGGGGATTATCTACAAAAGAATTACGTTCCGCCTTATAGTAAATACTCTGTTGAGAAAAGGGAAACAAAACCTCCACCTCTTGGAAACAAAGTCAAGTTGAGAAGCCAATCAGTAAGTTTAATTTTAAAAATTCCTATATCATGTGCATGATCACCGCGATCCGTAAAAGGGCGCGAAGAAAATACCGTTTCGCGCCGTCATGAAGCTCGTAGTGTGCTTGTAGACGTCCTTGTTTTGGCTGATGCCGGAACGTGGTTTGTTTTTTCGATTTGCGGTGTTATATATTTGACAATGAATATGTGTACATGCACCAAATACTGGTCCGGCAACCAATTTACGCCGAATGCACCGCTAGATATTATTCATGGTCCGTCGTTCGGTGAAAAAAAACGGACGTCTACAAGCGCTCTCACGCTTTTCCTTTATATAACATCTCGATTACTGTCAATATTAAAATAGAAGATCTTATTAGTAAAGTAGGGTACTAAAGAAGGGCGATATAATAATAATAATAATACGTTTATTTGCATAAAACACGGTATACAAGATATTACAAATATAACATTGGTCAACATGTTTCGCCATAATATCAATAGCATGCAAAAATAAGAAGCACCCATAACCGACGAGCATGTATGCGTTTATGTATGAATGTAGAAGAAGCGAAAAAGATGTGCCAGGATCAAGCCAAATGGAAATCCATGATCTCTGGGTTACGGGCACGAGCGCATATTTATTTATTTATTAAGTAAATATTTTATTTTTTGCAGAGTTACGAGAAACTTTGTGAAGATCAAAAATTTGTGAGTGTTTAGCTATTGTAAAGAGTTCCAAATAATGATTACAAGATGTACATATGTAAAAATTGTAATTTATTATTTTTAGCTTGAAAAACGAAAAGAAAGGAACAAGCAAGAGAGACCAGAGTACCGTACGTGCACATATAAATTTTGGGAGCCACCGTGTACATTACGTATGTTACTATTTTTTTAATAAAACAAATGAAGATTTATTTATAAATTTGTTACGGGCGTGAGCGCATATTTATTTATATAACGATTTAGTTTTACACCAAATACAAGAAGCCATAAACTGTAGTCCTTTCCCACGTAGACGTAATACACCAATACACACATAAAAGAGATATCGAAAGTAAACAAGTAAATAGAGTGAAATAGATGAAATTTTAGACTAACTTAGAACGAGGCCGCGCCAGAACCCGAGAAATCTAGTAGATACCTCTTCCAGGCTAATTATCGAACCAAAAGGAAGAAAAATAGAATGACTACACGTGATATGACAAGATTTGAATGTCTATAGCACTGATTGTGCTGTACGTGTCGTGTCATGGTGATGAGAACAATCACAGTGCTTAAAATCATTTATCAGGAGTTTGTATATAAAAGATGATAATATAATATAGAATAATTGTTATTTAGAAACATACTAAAAACAACTAAACTAGAATAATGAAAATGCATACATAATCCAAATCTCATTTAACCGAAAATTGGATAGATTCAAGTTAAAAAAGTAATCAAATTTTATTTTATTGATGAAATTTTTTGTAGGTAACAGTGATCCAAAATTACTTGCCTATTTGAACAAATTAAAAATGTTAAAAAAGAAAGCGAAACCGAAGTTTCATTCGCCATATGACAATGTTCAGTACAACATCGGTGGAGTTGTGTTCTCCGGTGGGAGACCTCATTTCGTCTTAAATAGTAAGTTTTTCGATCTTCCTCTTTCAATATACGCATTGTGGTATTATACGTATATTTTTATTAAACCTTACAAGAAAATAATATATTAAGTTTAATGAACTCAAGGTCAAGGCAACAATATTTCATGGCAAAAATTTATACTGAGGGTACGGTTATCGATTTCTTCTTTTGTTTGACATTTTGAAACTATCCTGTTGCAGTATTTATTTATAAGAAAATATTCTAAATAGTTTCTGCTTTTCTCACCATTACTTATTTTGAATATAAGATTGAGGTATATTCTAAAAACGTTAACTGCTGTTAATTTATCCCAACAATCGTTTTTTAACCGCGGTGCGTTAATGTATTCGACATTACCAGTTAATAGTTATGACGCATTCATAAACGGATTTATAAAATTATATTTTTCCACATTTAGACATATCTTTGTTGCCAACTGGCTATGTGCCTATTAATGGTGGGGCAGTTGCCCATGGCAACGAGGTGCTTCTTCACATTCAGGGTTACTGGAAATTCCCAAAAGACGTTAAAGAGGCATGCGAAGATACGTGCGATTGTATAGAGAAATGGTAATCTTTTATTCTACTCTTTTTATTAGATTAAAATTTTCTGTAGCGAAGTCACTGGTAAACAAATCAACTTTTATTATTTTATGGCCCAACATTTACATACAGGAAAATGGCTTAACAAAATTATTTCGCTATATTGTAAATTTTAGCTTTGCCTATAGTGTAAAAGCATTACGTGTTTGAAAAAGCTTCACTTCATATATGACATTATGGTAGAAGAGGCAAACAGCAATAATTCCGATGATTTTTGTAGATTTTTGTGGACGCCCCTCGCGGGCGAGGGGCTTAAGCCCCTTAATCCATTCTTGAATCGTATTCCACCCAATATTTTTTTTATACTAAAAGGTGGCAAACGATCAAGCAGTTCACTCAATATCAAGTGATCGCTGCCCATAGGCATCTGTAATTGCGTTGCCTATCTTTATGGACAGAGGAGGAGACAGACCTTTATAAATAGAAAATGGTTATTTCCTTTTCCTATCCATCCCCTCCACCGTCAAGTCCTCTTCCCCTTTCCTTGCTTATAAGGAAAGGATGGGAAGGGGAAGAGAACGAGAATTAGGCTTACGGCACCTCACTCATCGGCCGAAATGCAGAATACTACTACTACTACTCTACTTCACGCCTGTCTTCTGTGAGGTCGTGGTATTTCACCGGTCGAGCTAGCCAATTTGTGCAACAGATATTGTTTTGCGGGCTCTACACTTTTATAATATATTTATTTATTTTCTACCAATGTCAAATATATCATAAATACTACTTTTTCTTATGATGTGTTGCATCAAGTCATGGAAGGTTTTCTTTCTCGTCTGTTTCACCTTGCTGTGCTTTTTAAAATTCAAACTTTGTATTTTTTCTGAAGGGAAGACACTGTATTGGAATATCTGTACAAGTCAAAATGCAAATGCGGTCATCTTTATGATTTTTATAATGAAAATACAGCGGAAGAAAAATATTTTTACCAGCCGACGAAGCACGGCCCGTTCTGGTTGGACTACGCTAAAATATATCAAATGGATCCCATGGAGGATTTTATCAAGGATACGTTTGATCGCGCAATTATGTCTTCACATTCATCGGTATACATTCTTTTTACCTAAAATATTAGTAGATGATTGAAATAATTTACAAATGGTTCTTATCATTCCAACTCATAAGCTCATAAGCTTGAGATTAGGATATGTTTCACGACGAGTCGAATGGCGATTGGAATCCACGACCTCGGGATCTGCAGTCAGTACCCTTAACCATAAGGCTATTGGTGCTTCTTTTGTGTAATATATTATTATTTACTGACTATCTAACCCTTTCTTATTAAGTGTTGATTTTTACAGGGTGAACCCAAAGAACCCACTATATTACCATCAGGGTTATCAGAAAAAGAATTACTAGCGGTAAGTAGCCCATAGTCCCAGGTCTCCACTTTTTTCTAATGCAATGTCGGTTTTTACGTCAACAAAAACTTTTTTCAACTGGCAATTCGTTTTCTAACAATAGGAACTCTTTTACCTTCATATATGTATATAGTGGAAAAGTTAAGAAGCAAAAGGTTAGCATGGTATGGTCATGTTATGAGAAGGGAAGAATGGCATGTGACAAAAAGAGAATTTTGGATATGAATGTAGAGGGATATATCGGTAGGGGTAGGCCTAAGAAAAGATGGATGGATTGCGTAAAAGGTGATATGATCAAGATGGGAGTGACAACTGAAATGACGGATGATAGAGCGATGTGGAAGTCGAAAACCTGTTATGCCGACCCCACATAAAGCGGGAAAAGGGCAGGAAGATGATGATATGAAATATAGAAGAAAAAACTGCATCTAATTGCCATAAATAAGGGATTGAGGTAAGGGTCACAGGCTAGTTCTAGCACAATGAGTTGCCACTTGTTATCCTTTTACTACAAAGAATGGTTGGTTTATTTTGCAGGCATTTTTAGCGGAATTATCAGATACATCTCTTATTATCCCGCACTTACCACAAGCTAACTTATTAAACAATCTACAAGAGTGGGTTAGAAAACGGGTTAAAGGGAAAATGGCTCCTGCTCTTCAGAGTAAGTTTTACACTAAGAAAACCTCTGTGCTTCCATTATCTACCATTTTTGTGTTAAGCAACATTAAAAACAAATTGGTCAATGTTCAAACCTTGACTTTCTCCCATGGTCATCTTAAATCATTTGATTCTGCGAAATATACTGATTTTTCTTCTACATTTTAGGCTGTTGTCAGAATTCAGTTAAAAATATTTTTTTATGTAATTACAGGACGATTAATGCTTCAGTCACTGCGAAGATGGCTGCATCTGAAGCATATGGATTTCCGAGCTCGTGCCTACAGAATTCCATTCACTTTGAAGCAATTACATAACATGAATTGGTCTCATCGGCTTTTAATACAGAAATTGGTACATTATAAGCTCTTTGACATGTTTTATTCCTTATCAAAGTCTTCGGCATGTAGTTACATTAGCATTTGTTTAAATGTAAAAAAGAAATATAGCCCTTGTGGGCAGGCCTTACTCATATTACTGTGGTGATATACTGTCAAATTGTGAACGTAGTTTTATAGAGCATTTATATTGAATTAAAATTTATTTTCAAATTTTCTTTCAGTTTGAAATATTATTAAATGATTTCGTAACAAGGAATCAAATGAAACAACTTGAACAAACCAGACTTTGGTGGTCTACTACAAAATGTGATGCTTACCCTAGCGAATCATTTATGTAAGTATTAAAAATCTATCAAATGCTTTTAAAACTGTTATTATGTAATAAATACTATAACTAATGCAAGTAAATAAATTATTTTCAGAGATGTATTTTTTACGTACATGCCAGGACGAATGAAGGACGTATTCCTTATAAATCCATATAGTGTTGAGAACACCAAAACTCATGGAGCGAAAACATGTCCTTTAATATTCTAATGTTGTTTATTTAGATTTGATTTTTAAAGTCTTTAATTCGTGTAATGTATAAGTATCTAGTAAAAGTATAATTGACTACCTTTGTGAAATGTGTATGAAATAGTTCATATTAAATACTTGTTCATTGGTTTTGAACAAGTATAACAAGAACAAACAAGTATAATTATAACATAAACATTTTTAAAATATGATATATATTTTATTTAAAAAAAAATACTTTTAATAATCTCCTGTTTCCTTCCTAATGTCATTCCGGCCCTACAGAGTAATTAGTTCACAAGATTGAAAAGGTCATTCCCTCCCAGGGTTGGCGTCAGGTGGTCGGCCGAAAAAATAGCCAAAACTTATACAGGATGGACTACGGTCATACTGTACCGACGCCACATAACGTGGGAAAAGGGCGGCGGTTTAAGTGATCAATCATAAACCCACTGCTTAACTGACTGACCGACTGGTATGTTCAATGTGTAACGAATGTGTAACCCAGCAGATACCTTGTCTATACAATAGAACTAACTCGTAAGCACTCTTTTTTCCTTTCATTTGTTTTGGTCTTCCTAAATTTAAGTACGACGTCAACTAGAAGACGCATATATCAACAATAGAACATGTAATTAAATGGATGACAAAACTGCCTTTGCCGGTATCGTTTAAGAATATATTTGACAGCTAGTCAGTTGACTTTGACACATTGTGTCATAACATTTTTCGATCTCGAGTTATTAAAATATATTTTGCCTCATCGACTTCACATTGCAATAATGGCAGCAAAGCAAGCGATACAAGTCGGCACAAAAAATGTGAGGCCAGTGCTTTCTCTCAATCGTGGTGAAGCTAAAGCGAGAGTTTTAAACCTGTACAAAGCATGGTATCGTCAAATTCCTTACGTAGGTTTGTACCTTGTTATGTCATCAATTATTAAATGATACACTTCTTAACAGTTTATCAGCAAAATAAAACGCTTACTAAAAAACTATAAAAGACAAAGTATATACCTATTATTAAAATGTCTATTCATAAACATCGTCGCTATGTGAAATGGTGCTTCGTGCTCTAACATGTTCAGAAAAGTTCAATCTTTGACCAGAAAAATCTCATTAATTATGACTCAAAGTAAGATTTTTTAATATTTCCCCAAAAAATAACCAGATGACTTAGAACATAACTCTCGGCGACGAATTGTTTGTTTGCTCGCCTGTTCTATAAAAAAACATGGTATTTTAATCGCATAGAATACCATATACTATTTAAATTCTATGTATATTATACACTGAAGGCATTTCATGAAATTTAATTGCAAATGTCTGAAATTTGGAATAAATTATAAGAACTAAATCTCTATAACTCAATGGTCATAAAGATTAGATAAATCAACATATATATATATAAATAACTTTTAATATTTCATTAAAAATACTTTACTTACCAATTTTAAAATTATATACCAATATTATATTTTAAAATGTTTTAAAGCATTATAAGACATATTTTAAGTCAGCATAAGCTTTATTTTTAACACCTGTGACACAAACATGCTCCATTACAGCTCTGCAACTGAGATGTGATAAATTAAAAACATTTTAACAGTTTTAATTATTTACTAGCTGTATCCCGTGGTTTCACCCACCATGTTATTTAATTTAAATACAATTATGTGAAGGATTAGAGTTCTTCATAATAGATAATATTTTTAGTCACATTTATACTGCAGTATACTGATCTATATAAGGCAATGCATAACTGTCATACGAAAATGTTATGTCCATTAAATATAATCTGTACATGTGTAACTTGTTTAACTAATGAAAGCGAGAGAGGAAAACTTGGCAATTACAGCTCAATAGTCAGTGTATGTGTGCAATAAGCATACACTTCAGAAAAACTTTTTATTGACCCACCACATGGCATTGCATTTGCATTTGGCATTGTTTCTAGTTTAAGATTCTTTTTGTTTGCCACTAAAGCATACTTTTCCCAATCCTAGTCAACATGTCAACTTTCACTCTTAAGCCTCAATTACCCTCATAATGCTAGTATTAATCCTATTAGTCAAAGTCATGCCTAACACAATTCTTAAAGATCACATCTTAACAGCATTAATACACTTTCATTGCCAAACTCAGCCCTCACTTTGATACATTTTAGTGGGGCTAGCGCAACAATGTGTATTGCCAGACAAGCCTTTTTTGCCTTCATAGACACACTTATATTAACCGTGGGTTTACACTGCTGAAAACATTCACATCAAACATATTGACATCTCGGTTTTTTCAGATCAAAAGATAGAGAGATTTGTGTAAAAATAAAAATATGTAATTCTCATCATTAATAAGTTAATTAGTAATTATTAATTTTCAAATTTCAGTCAAAGAATTTGATATGCCAAAGTCTGAAGAACAATGCCGAGCCAAGCTAAAAGAGATGTTTTTAAATAACAAACATGTCACTGATGTCAGGGTTATTGACATGCTAGTCATTAAGGTAATTTATATGAACTTATTAACTCTCTTTTTAATTTTCGGCTTATACTATGCCAAGGAATAAGAAGATTACAACAAAGTTTTGTCAATATCATCTCATATCCCTATATTCCTCAATCCTGTAAGCTTAACCAATTTTGAAGAGTAAGGTGTCATTAGTTTTGTTTTCTGTCTGGGAGTTTCATGACATATTATGATTATGTGATAACTGACGGTAATTATGTATGTATGAAGTAATGATCATCAGTCAGTTGATAAGCCCAACTGACTGATTGTTTCTTTTTTAAATTAACTATTAGTTTGTCAATACAGTATATTTGCAAAACCTCAATTCCTTGTGAAATAAACTGTCGTTTTGCATATTCCAATAGTTAATTTATCTTAGAACTATTATACTAATTTATTTTATACATTCTTATGTTTAGTTTATTTGAATTAAATTTCAGGGTCAAATGGAACTCAAAGAAACAGTGAACATGTGGAAGCAAAAAGGTCACATCATGGCCTACTTCAAGCCAACTGAGGAACCCAAACCTAAGGATTTCCTTTCCAAGTTTTTCTCTAGTAATGAATAACTGCAAATTGTTCAAAACAAATAGCTTAATCTGTATAATGAGATAGTAATAAATCAAATGTTTTGTTATATTTAGACTTTTTATTGAATTATTTATTTGCAAATGTCCATGTCAAACTTCTGTGATTAGAAGTAGCACAAAAAGAAGATGTAAAGGATTAAGTGACTTATAATATCTTGTTTGCAACTCAAATTTACTGCTACTGTATTTTCTCACTCACTGTAATTAATTTTAAAAAAGAACAATCAATTTTTTCATACTAATTTTATTACTTACGAAGTAGGACACAACCAATAAAACAATTGCTTTTAGTACTATTCTCTCCTCTCTTTGCCTCGGCCAAACCCTCGCCGCCTCTACTCTCCGCCGCATCATGCGCTACCCCTACTAAGTACCTATTTCCCCTTCTTTTCTTTACATTTGTTTTAACAGTCCGCAACAATCTATCATCTATCGCACAAATGGGCCGGCTCCACCGGTGTGATATCACGACTTTACAGAAGACAGGCGTGAAGTAGTAGTGTTCTGCCTTCCGTCACTTGATTGAGGTGCCAGAGGCCTTTGGCTACTCTATAATGTCTAGCGTGTTTCAAACAGTATGCTTCTGCTTCATATATTAGTTAAAAATTATAGGTTTTTACAACTTATAATTTATTGCAATTACTAACGATATTCCCATTAATATGGTTTTACTCGGTAATCTGATATTTTAAATATAGCGGTAAATACAACCTTTTTGTTCTGTGTTTCCATTTAAGAATTTGCCAATTTCATAAACAACATTGGATGAAGGTAGAAAAAATAGAATTCAGCTTTTACCTTAGGTTATTTACTATCTATCCTATTCGTTGTTCGTGCCTAGTTTAAAAAAATAGCTTTATGGCTGGAGGGTTAGTGAAATGATTCAGTACATCTTAGTCCATATTAATCGCAAACAAACGGATAAGGTGCGGTAAAGAATTCCGTTCTAAAACAAGAATGTTTAATGATTCTATAAATGAGACTTTGTGTGTTTGTTTTTTTAATCGGTCGCAGTATCTGCATGGATTTCTAGAAACTTGTCAAAAATCGTCCATTTACCCCTAAAACTACCCAAAATCGGCGAAAATTTAACATCAATTTTTTTTTCCCTTAAAGTATAAATTCAAGAGACCTAAATGTTACCTCCAGGTAATTAAATTTAACAAAGACAATAAAACATACTGAAGTAAAGAGTTTTAATTAAGTTGTTGGTTATAAACTGATAAAAAATAATCGAATACCGACAAGCTTACCAGTCAAAAAGTATTTTGACATTTGCCCAAATTGTATTTTCGTTATTGTTATTTTTAAATTTGCCAAGGAAACAAATATTAGTAATTTTGTTCTCTTGATTGTTGTTAATAATGTCCTCGAAGGAAGCTGCAAAGGCATGTTTGCGAGTTGGAAGGCCTGTAATGTCAGCAAATATGGCTCAGGCGCATACGCGTGTCATAGGATTGTACAGGGCATTTTATCGATACATCCCTTACATATGTATGTTTCTTAATCTACATCTTAATATTAAACTATATAATAAATATATATAAAATAAAATCAATGGGAAGTTTCGTCCTACATAACGCCGCCTTTGGAATTGTCACATTTGTAGAAATTATGGAAATCTCGATAGCTCTGTAATATTGCAACCAGAATGCAATAATTATTGTTCACACAATAATCTTCACCAACAAAGCCGCATCCTCCACGGATCGCCAAAAAGATTGGTATATTACGGCATGATAAATAAATGATGTGATCTTGGCTTATCAACCTCATTAACCTGTCATGCCCAGATCAGATCATCGACCCATCTTCATTGGGGTTAGTCAAGAGTGTTTGAGACATAACCTTCAGGTATAATTTACCAAAAAAATATTCAATTTATTTTACAGTGAAATATTTTGATATCCCGAAGAACGAGGAGGACTGCCGCAAAAAGTTGAGGGAATATTTTTATCGGAACCGCCACGTCACTGACGTGCGCGTCGTTGATATTTTAGTGATTAAGGTAGGATTTTGTCACCACTTCGTGTCACTTTGATTTTTTAACACGCTTCTATTAGTTTTGTATTGGTTGCGATCCTAACTAGTTGCAAATTACTAATAAGGTTGTTATCATCGGGCATCAGATACTCAGATTTTATAACAATTTAGCTGACTTCGTTTCCCTAGATATATAAGCTTCTCTTTTATAAATTCTACCTAATTAGTTTTAAATCCGAACTAAATATTTTTGTACTTGTCGTTCTCATACATTAATTTATTTGTGGCCTTAGTAGATACCAATACCTTTTGTCAATTTTTTTTAATTATTAAATTTTTTAATTGCTGCAAAAGTGATTATTTTTATCTGTTGGATCATCAACCGGCAGGCGGAATGTTATGAATCTTGCTTAAAAAATTGCATTCTTCTAGGGTTATATGGAACTAAAGGAAGTAACCCATCAGTGGCAGCAAAAAGGTTATATGATGTCCCACTGGAATCCTTCAGCGGAGCCGGCGCCGTGCGGTTTCCTCGGAAAGTTTTTGGCTGGAAGTGATTAATTTCATTCTAACACAAAATAAAGTAAACAACGAATTCATCATTTTATTGATCACGTTCAAGCACATCACACGCCTTTTAAAGGCTGATATTTTCAATTAGAATTTTCTTTTTTTGTTATGTTTCACATGTAAATGAATCTCGAAAAATCATTATTTAAATCCACTATAACGAGTAAAGAAAATGAGTTAATAAGTACAAAAATATTTTTTCTTTTGCCAGGTAAACAAAAAAACAAACCTATTTAATATTAAATATTTTTTTTGTCTTGAAAACGTTTTTTCTGTTGAGAGTCTTTAAAATATGATTAAAGGATATCTATAAATTATCATTCACAACCATAAAATTACAAAGATGTTTTATGATGTACAGTAGGTAGGTACGAACATAATATAACTTTACATAATTTCTGTAAAATGTTGATTGTTAATATTTAACTCTAAATTAAACACGATGTTATTTTACACATAATATTGAAATTAAACGAATATTACGGATTTTATCGCGTTTATTGAATGTTTCACTTTACGTTATGAGTATAACGCTCATGGTCATGCATAAGTTTTACACATGATATTTCATTTTACATGCAATACAATCATTATTATGTGTCAAATTACATCATACAATTTGGTATAAATTGTTCCGGTTTGAATTCTTAGGCCGATGAGTCTATTTGTCAGCATCTATAAAAAGTTTACTTTGCTATTTGCGATATAGACATTTACAGTACCAGGCATTTTCCGTTAATAAAAAAACAATAAATTTATTCTTAAATATCTTTAAAAGTCTTGTGTCGAAAGTCTCATACCTACCTAAACATTTTAAGGTGAAAAAATACCACTAGATGGCGCCCAGTCCCATATTTTACAAAAATTGTTACACAAACGGGGACAAAATATACACTGGATTCAACAAAACGACAAATATTAAGTATTCTAACGAATACTAATAATTAAACAGAATATATCTAAAAAAAAACCTAAAAATAACCTAGCGTAGAGGCGCCATCTAATGGAACAATCTCAATAATCTTCTTTTATTGGGCAACAAAACTATTATTTCTACATTAATAGCATACATTAAAAGCCATTATAAATTGCAAATAAAGAAGATTCATAGGCACTGTAGAGCCTTTTAAAATAAATAAGTACGTGTTCACAAACTTTATAAAAACTACAAACAGACATTATCTAAAACAACGTCTATGGAAGAGCTTTATTTATACTGTCTTTTAAATTGTAAACGTATAAAGTGCTACTTCCACAAATACCCAACGCATCCAACGTGATAACATTATTGCTATCGAATCAATTTCATATTATATTACATCTAATGAGGTCTTTCTTGCTCAATGAGGTACAATCTATAACAGCATCTTCACGAACTCTGAAATAAAAATAAAATAAACATATTTTAATTAATGATACTATTATTAAAATATACAACTACATATCTAAAAATTATAAAAAAAAAAACAGTAATTCCAATGCGTTGAATCTATATAAAAATATTTCACGTACAAATGGAGTAAAGTATAAATTTAAGAAAGTATAAAATAATCAGACCTAAATTTGGATTACGATTCGTATGTAGTTAGCGAGGATTTTAAACAAGACTAGACTAAACTTAACTAGACTGTCCTGCGACGTAATAATGATTAGTGATTAAACATTGCAATATTTCGGCGAGTTTTCTAATTATATTTACACTTATTTTCAGTCAAGTAAAATAGAAATCACTAAAACGTCATGACCCGCTCTAAAAAAAACCTAGTCTGCCTTACAACAGTCACACATGTATATTTGGCTGAGCTCCGAACCAACCTATTAGAAACTGTTTTTTGTTTAAAGTTATAGATGCGTTGATAAGAAACAGACGAGGAATAGAGAAGAGGACCTCACTCATGCAGAACTCAACTTCACGCCCACATTTCGTGAGGATGTAGTACTTTATGCTACTGTTGCCTCGACCACTGTTTGAAGTAAAGTATGTTCCAACTCAAGATAAAGTTTGGATTTACAAACTAACGGAACTTACCATACATGTCGGCAATTTATATACTTTCATCGGATATGTTGTGCAAATCGTGATATAAAGTAAAGTGAAATTGTATAATATGGAAGGCTTATGTTATAAGGTCATGTGAGAAAAAGTTGGTTTCCGGAAATATCTTGGAATTTACGAATTTCGGCGTGGTAAAGTGAACGCTTTGTTTACAAATTAAAGGAACAACCTATGCGTATATTTTTTAGCGTGTGCGTGCGTATTTGTATACCTTCGTAGTCGATGCGGCCGTCGTGGTCGATGTCCCCGAGCGCGAGCACTTGGTTGAGCTGCGCGTCCGTCACCGGCTCGCCTATCATCTCGAGCGCGGCGCGCAGCTCGTCGCGCGTTATGTACCCGTTGTCGTCGCGGTCGAATACTCTGGAACAAATTCATTCAACATCATACATATTAAATAACTAGCTGAGCCGTATTGCATAAAAAATTCCCATGTAAAAAATAAGTTAAAAAATCCCAGACCGAACATCACATACTTTTTATTGGTTCTATTTCTTTCAGTACAAGTGATCCTTTTTTTATATTTTTTTCAGTGTAAATGTGTATGAATATGAGAGGAAATGGAAAGGTCGATTGGATGCCCGAGATGATGAAAAATTATATATGTTTGTTGAACATGGATTGAATCATTTCAAAAATACAATTTATTGCTGTCAATCCATATTTCATGAAAATTGACTTTTTATTATATTTTTTTTAATTTTAAACGTCTTTGTATAAGTTCAGTTTATAGGAAACAACAAACGTTGTAAAATGCTTTAAAAAGAATTGAGGGACATTTGCTGTAATAATACTACACGGAAACGGATCTTGTCGATAGTCAAATAACGATAAGACGTATAAAGCTCACTTGAAGGCCGCGAGCAAATCCCTGGTGATCTCCTCCTCGGAGTCGCCGCCGCTGCCGCTCACGTCCACGCCCTGCAGCGCCTGGATCTTCGTCACCCACTGCATGAACTCGTTCTCATCTATTAGACCGTTTCCTGGAATATAACATAAATAAAACTGTAAATTTATTTATTTAAATAGATAATCGCAAGCCTGTGACCCAGAGCACTAGGCACAGACTACGAATTCGCATTAGACACTTAACACAAGAACGTCTCTTTCCAAAACTGAAACTCGCTTGTGCAGCTTAAATTTGCCCCGTCGCTCTCTCTTCGTTCATCTTTTCAATAGGCTCCACCGAACCGACCACCGAAATAAACCGGTTTTAATTTTTGAAGTACTATTCATTATTTTTACAATATAAACTAAAGTTCTATATTAATGCTCTATTAACCCTGGTTTAGGGAACCAGGATTAATAGAGTTCTTGAACCATCCAATATCACAAGAAACTTTTCTTTACACCCGAAAATAAACATTTCTTCGTTAAGTATAAGAAATAAGACTAAGAA
>JWHW01002680.1:952618-966610 GCA_000931545.1 Papilio glaucus
TTGTACAATATTAATGATGTCGGAAATAGTTTGTTTACTTCTCAAAAAATAGTCTGGGAATAATTATCGGTGGCGAGTGGCGGTACTTCATAAACATTGCAATATCGACATTCAATGTCAGTAATATTCAAGATAGGTAGGTAGACAAGAAATCATGTTGGATCTTTACTCACGATTAATATATTGATTGTTTGTTGCAGGAACAATGTTTTAGTAACTTATATTTCTTGGCTTTATACACAACTTCACAATTTATTTATTTTTATTAATATTGGTTATTAGCACTTAATTAATTTTTTATTTCGTAACTTTAATTGACACATCTACTCAACACTACGTCCGAGCGGGAAGTGTTGGAAATATAATTTTAAGTAAACTAAAAATTACTATAGTAAAGTTTTAATATTAGCCATAGAATGGAGGCCGGGTGTTGTGTAAAACAGACGAGGCAATAACTTTACTTGATATAATAAAACACTTGATAATATAGATAAAAGCTCATAGCAAGTATTACTTTCCTAGAATTGGATCATGTTTGAAATGTGGAATTACACTGGACTGTGAAAAGTCTACTTTTTATAAATGATTATTGTATTTTTTGTTTACTACACAAAGTATTTAATTCTAAAACTTCCCATGATGTTTAACAACCGTACACACGAGACGATATATTTGGATATATTTTGTATATATTTGTTCATGTTTTCATGTTCAATATTTTAAAATATTATATTGGGATTTTAGAATCTAGATATAGCGTGTACACAAATCAATTTGAGGCCGCAGTTATAACTATATAAAAGCCATTGAGCATACACGCGAAAAAGTGATTATCAATACTTGAAGTGTTAGATAACTTTGAAACTTGCTTATGCAATACGTATTTTTACATTAACCTTATGCTAGTAAATGGGTCATGACCCTTAAATTTGTTTATATTGTACAATTAAGAATTTTCATTAATAAACATAGCTAAAGTAGGAAAAATTAACAATTCGTTTTTTACATTTTTCTATACAAAATTAAACAAATATCAGCATTAGACGCGTAAGAAATGCAATCAATAAATTCGAGTTTTAATTTTCATGGAACAGTTTTGATAAATTTTGGAAACAAGGGTTTACAAAGAATAACTTCAATTAGAACAATATATTAAAATATGACAAGATAAGAAATATGAAATTAAAAACATTACACAGTCTTGGCATGGAATAAATACATGTGGAGCTTGTGTAAGTAAACACGCATTTTCAAAATTTAACAATACGCCGAAAAGAATAGAATTCATCAATGCCATTCTTAGAGCGCGTCTACATCTGGCAAATGCGCAACGAAAGTGCAGTTCGCGATTGTTTTTTGTGACTAACTTGTCACTGTATGCCTAGAGGAGGCATCTACATCTACACCGGGCTCGAGGTGGTAGAGCGCAGAGGACTCTTAGCCTAAACCTCTTTAATAGTAACTAAGCTCGAGGGCTCCCTCGGGAACCTCGGCTTGGGCTATCTAACAGATCGCTTGGCAAGACCCTCCATGAAGTAACTGGCACCCGAGAGGGGACCTCGGATTGGACTGTTACTTGGTACCCGTATAGCATTCCGTCTCGAGGGTGCCCAAGAGGGCCGGATCTCGGCTCGAGCGGTAGCTTTTATCACAATATTATTATAGTAGCTATAATTACTACCGCTTCGGAAAGTGTTAGCGCTGGGAGAAGAAGTAGCGGAAGAAACGTCTATCATAGATTGCAAAACCATACTCGCCGGCGATTCTGGCTTGTTTCGGTTGTGTTGTTACCTAGCTTGAGTGAAGGCGATCGGATTTATGCAGCACGCGAGGTTCGCGCGCAGAACAAGAGCGGCGCGTGATCTATCATTTCCGTCCTCCCGCCCGCGCAGCGCAGCATTCAAGCGCGCAGCTCTCATGCCGCGCGCGCACTGTCGCCTGATCTGGGATGCACCCTTATGAGCGCTTGTAGACGTCCGTTTTTTTCATGAGACTACGGACTGTCAATCAATGGAAATCCTGTATTGGTCACCGGACCACACATTAATTATAAACTATACACCACCACGATTCCGGTAAAAAACGGACGTCCACAAAGGCACGAAAAAAATTAGTAAAAAAACCATAATATGTTTCCGTTACAATCCTTACATATACGTTGTATAATTTTGAACATGACTAACGGATTTCTGGTGTAAGCCGCTCGTAATACGCCCAAAATGATAATTTCAAATTTATGCAGACTTTTATGTGTGTAACGCCCTTTCATCTAGGCTGTAAATAACTAACGTAAAGGTTTATTATAGTTAAAAAAGCAATAATTCTATCTTGCGGATAGAATTCTGACGAATGTCTTATGACTCATGTTGGCAGTTTGTATGTATCTTTTTGGGTACACTAATTACATTGAGGTGTCAAGTTTTCCAAGTTTCACTAGGTTATTAGGTGCCATAGTAACGTGAACCTCTGTAAAATGACTTAGCTAAAGGTATCGGTCCTTCAGGAGTCCCGTCTTGAGCGCCATTATCTTTATTATGTCACTTGCGGGCTCTCAAAACTAGTCTCGTAGTGTATTAAGGAACCAACTCTAATAATATTTTAATGTCGATATTTTTATATATCCGGCCGTGAAGGTCTATTCATACAGATACAAGAATCACTCTGTGTTTATTATATCTCGTTTTGTGCAATTTCGGTACAGTATTGAAATGTAATATTAACTTTTTGCTATCAGAATCTGGACCCATATCTTAACTCATTATTCATACATCTACGAATAAAGGGTGCTTATAAGGGTACTTTTAATATCGCCTTTCTTTAGAAGTCTAAATAACTAATACATGTATGTTTTAACATCTGATTGAACTGTAAACACGAGGTAATGATGCTCAGGTGTTAGATGTATGTATACTTGTATAATCAGTGTCATATATCGATGGAGGGCGCCGAGCGGCAAGGGTAACCTTGTGGAGGTGCGAGGTCGGCGGAAGCGGGCCGCGCCTGCAACCCATTACACCCCGGCACAACCCCTCGACAATCTGTGCGATAATATGTTAATTTAATTGTTCCCACTGAGCTTTGTTTATCAATGATCATACATTTCGAATAAGTTAACCAGCATTTTTTATAAAACTCGGATCCCCATTTTTGTTAGGCTAAGCAGCCTAGATAGAGTTAACAATTGGAATCCGCTGTTTAACGCATTCACTAGTAATTTTAATATTCATAATTATTTGTGAATTATTGTAGTCTTTTAGTAGATAAAAACTTTAACTTCGAATTTACTCTTGGCATTACTGAATAAATCCGTTGAATGAAACTCATTAACAAATAAAAAAACCTTCGTTTTGCTCCCTCTAAAGAATTAGTACACCACTCAGTAAAAAGATACTTTAGCTATTATTTTCCTTATACACGACACGACTGATTTGATTTTAATTCGATAAGTTTAATAATGTTTATTCGATTATACTGCTTGTGTTAGGATTAACGGGGTCTACTCAGACTGGCTTAGTTAATAGAGGTGTAAGACAAGGCTGTGTACCCGTTGCTGTTCAATCTCTTTATGGATGATTGTTTGAAAGTTTTGAAAGACGTAGATTGTGAATTAAGAATGGATGAGCTAGTTGTAAAACGTCTTTGTACGCCGATGATATGATTGATACTAGGCCGTTTTTGGGTCATCAGCGGCCGACTTAATGTAGTGCATGATTCATTAGAAGGTAAAAGCATGAAGATGAATGTAGATAAGTCGAAAGTAGTGGTGTTTGAAAGAGAACAAAAGTAAGACAATAATTAAAATAAATGTTAATGGTAAAGAAGTGGAACAGCTGTATGTTTAGTAGAGATGGTAGGCATGTCAAAGATTTTGAACGACGAGTGAATGCGGGAAATAAAATGAATGGGGCTATAGGTACAGTAGTGAGGAGTCAGAATGTTCTATCGAGGCTCGTCTGGCAATACACCATGCTGTACTAGTCCCCACTTTAATGTATGGAAGTGTGAGCTGGGTTTGATAGGAAAAGCATTCTCGTAGAGTTAATGTCGTTGCCGATCCATAACAAGTATGTTAGGCGAGATTGAATGATAGGATTAAATAAAGCATAGTAAGGAAAAAGTGTGGCTTAAAAGTGGTTGTTGTGACTAGAATTTAGAATAGTATGCTTTGGTTGTTCGGGCATGTGGAAAGGATGAATGAAGAGAGAATAACGAAACTAATTTATGTAGCAAAAGTGAGTGGCAGTGTTAGTAGGGGACTCCCTAGGAGAAACTCTCTCGATCAGATTAGTGGCTTACTAAAAAAGGACGATATAAGGAGCACCCATAACCGACAAGCATGTATGCGTAGATTGTATGAATGTAGAAGAAGCGAGAAAGGTGAGCCAGGATCGCGCTCTTTCAAATGGTCTCTGCCTACCCCTGTGTGGGTTACAGAGCATATTAAGTCATTAGTTATAAAGTTAAATAAAACAAAACTTATGAAGTGTGAATACGATGTACAAGTGCTTATGATATACGTATGAGATGAAAAAACGAAGCATATTATATATTTTTTCCAACAAAAATCTGGCACAAAACGGCTAATAAACAAAAGTAATTTTGGCTTACAAAGAGACAGTTTTGGTGCAGAGTTAACTGGAAACAAATATTTCGGCCGAGGAACTGTGCCACAAGACTGATTTGACTCAATATGAATAAAACTCGAGTACGTTTTTGGCAGAATATCAAATCAAAACGCAGCTGCGACGCTCTCTTTGTGGACAGATAGCAAGGACGTATATTTTGGTTACCAATCTTATTTAAGCTGTGTCGTTTTCTCGACTCTGTTCTAATTATACTTAATAGCATCTGTATTTTGATCGATAATGATAATTACTCACAAGATAGTATTAAATACATTGTAGTACGTGAAACATAATAATACAAATTGCGTCGTGAAAATTTTAACTTACAAAAATGATCATGTCACTGCATGATTTTAGAGTACACTTACATGCATGTAAATATTTTTATTGTACTCATTATTTTGCTCTTTCATGATTTGTGGTCAAGATTCAAGTTCATCTAACTTAAAGTTTATTAAGTGACTTAATGCAACGCGGCTTCTGATTATGTTCGGAGTTACACAAACGAACAACTCCGCGTTTTCACAATAAGCATCTTATGCACATTTTGCCGGCGTGCGTAAGTATGCCTAATTTAAGTAAGTACGTGATTCGACACCAATCAATCAACATCTTCTACATATTAACTTATCTTATGTTTTACTTGTTTTTATACCTGGGTATAGCAATTTTTTTTACAAACTCTACTTTCAAAATGTTGTGTCTGTGTTTTAATCATTTTAGCGTAGCGTAATATCAAAGCAGAATTTTAGAGCGCGAAGTGTTTATTCTACTTATATAAGTTTTCGATAGATTGTAAGATCTAAAACTTGTTGTCCTCCTATGTGCACCTTTAAGTAATCCACTGACTTAATGGGTAGCATGAAACAGAGCACATTCCTATCATATGGAAATGCAAAATTTACTGCTTTTTTAGCTCCCCCATCTACATCTGAGGTACATATTTTTCCGTACGTAATTCCTGTGTGGGTTCGCGCGTATCATCTTTTGGAAGAAATAAAAAAATAAATGAAACGTAATGACGATCTAACCTCAAAAATTCTAACCATAGTCGAGGTGTCATATATATGTTATCTGAACACACAAACTACTAATAGTTTTTCTTTTACTAGAGTTTTTCGCGACATGACAGAGTATTAAGCTCATTACCGTTTTACTGGTTAAGCTAAGGATGGTTTATGGTACAATACTTTAAAAAAATAGGTTCAAAGTGCACGCGCTACGGATCGCGACATAAATAAACATGTTATGACCTGCGATGATGATCCTTGCAATTTGTATTCAAAATAGCGCGTTAAATTAAGGCAGATGTACAAAGATTATACAGCACAGTACGAAAATTTGTGGGCGTTTAAAAGAGTCCTCCGTGTAAAGCATTCGTGCGGGTAATGGTAATTTTATGTGTAATTTAACAATGCCAAGTTTTCTTATCTAAAGTTTTTCAGCTAGAATATACAACCTAATGATACTTCAGTTAAAGTTGTTCGTTATGTTAAGTGGCCGAGTGATGTATAAATTGAGCATAAAATGTCTATTTCACTTAAAATTTAATTTTAAGTTGAAGTTTTATGATCATTTATATTTACATCAGGTTAATTGGTATTTGGAACCAATTTCAATGGTTACATGCTTTGATGCATATGATACACAATGTTACAAAGTTGTAGAAAATAGGATTTATTATATAGGAAACATTAAAAGATGATTCTACAACTAAAACTTACGTTTTACCCTTTGAAGTCATATTATTGCAACAAAAGTCAATAGCAATTTGCAAGGTCCAATCTATCTAAAATCACCCTAATCTGCGCGAACAACAAAAGCGTAATCCTAGTTTTTCCCCTTCCTATCCGTTTCTAATCCGGAGCGGATGGGAAGGGGAAAAGGATTGAACGGGGTAGGGGATGGCAACGTTGCAACTCATTAGCTTGTTGCAACTGCCTATGGGTACCGGTCACTTATCGGATAAACCGCTTGCTCGCTTGCCATCTTTTGCTATAATAAGCCTCATCATTTTATTTCTACAGATATAAAGATATGAGTAGGTATGAACTGACCGGTTTTGCTGGCGTCCTTGATGAGGTCAGAGATGAGTTCATCGCTGACCTGTATGCCGAGGTTGCGCAGCATGAACTGCAGCTCTGCTGCTGTCACGTGGCCGTCGCTATCGCGGTCCAGCAGACCGAACGCCGTACGGAGGTCTAAGAACAAAACATCAATATTAAACCCCTGGCTATAATACACCGCAGTAGTAGCACAATATAGAATCCTTTTTAAGTTCTGTATTCCTTGGTATGTATCTATGTAACGGAATCGTACAACGTCATTTGTCTAACTTGTAAAAATCCGATAGACTTGAAAATTTACAGTCATATAATGGACCGATGACACTACATTTCTTTACTTTGTTTTATAACTGTTTCAGAGTATTAGGATAAGAAAAAATTATTTACTTTTAAGATTGAAAATAACGCCACCTAAAAGTAGAAAATGAAATAACAATAGGCTCTTTACGTAACGGGAACTTTGCGTGTCTTTTAAACGCATTTTTATTGATTATTCTATATTGTTTTGTTTTCCTTATAAAATACAACCTAATAATATGTCGTCTCATTTTTTGCGACCAGCTTGTCTCCAGTTTCTATAGACGCAGTGAAATTCAAATAGTGGTAAGTGTTTCTTCTATCTCACGAAAGAACATTATAAAGAGGTTGCTAAGATACTTGGCAGAAATTATGGCACATCCACGTACGGAAATTAAGTATTCTTACTTTAATATACCAACTATTTTTAAACGGTTTTATTTAGCTCGACCTGTACGGAATTTATTTGTTTATTTGGGTCAAAACTAGAAATTAAAATTTAAGCACCTTCCCGTTGTCAGATTGATATAAAATTTCGTACACACATTTAAATTAGATGACAATACACTTTTCAGTGCACATAAAATAAAAACGTTTAACTTAAAAGTGTTTTTTTATCTTTTCTTATAACTATATAAACTTTTTGGTCTGCTTAATTGTACACTATAATTAAAAGAATATTGTTTTTAATACTTTGATAGTGATCTGATACATAATGTCTCACTGACACTTTGTACATTAATTTTATTTTGCTCGTTGTCATTCCAATCATTCTTAAATAAACCGTTAAGAATTAAACGTAATACGTAAACGTATTCTTTAAATTACAATGTAATAAATTACATACAGTAATAATATATTATAATAATATTAAGTGCTTTATAAATTTTGTCTTATTTCTTTCTTAGTGTTATTTTCTTCACTTAATTCTTGAATGATGCTTCTCTAATCAAACATATATTCTATCAACTATGGTATAGTTTGTGCTAAATTCAAACAAACGGAACAAAAACAGACATTAAAGCGTTTTTACACTGTATATATATACTTACAGAACTCATTGTTCTTTTGGGTAGCCATTACACAAAATAATAAAAATATGCACTTAAGAATATTTGCATTTTCAGTAAAATTGTACCGTCAACAAGTCAGGCTCAAATTGCGCGACCAACAATAGGCGGGGTGACATCTCTTCGCCTTATAATGACGACAATATTGACAAAAGATTAACAGAATGTTACGTGCTTCATACCTTCCTTATCTTGCGGCTCTAAATTTCCAGATATTTATCTGTAAACATGCGAGTTGATGAGCGGCTGTTATCAAAGTCTACTAGTATTGTTCTATTAACTTTTGCTCGTGTCGGCGCTAGCGAGGAAACACGTCCAACATCATAACTTTGACATTATCCACATTTCTATCTTACAACTTATAACAGCAATTTTAATATTAGGTGTAATATTTAAAAACTTCCGTACGCAATAATTAAAGCAGCAGTATTATAGAAAATTGTTATACAGATTTAACTTAAATTTAAATAAATGTTTCCATAGTTTGGATAACGGATGATTTTAAAAAAAACCGGCCAAGTGCGAGTCGGACTCGATGACACGAATGGTTCCGTACCATTACCTATAAAAACGCCAAAAAATCACGATTGTTGTATGAGAGTCCCCTTAAATATGTATTTTATTAAAAAAAATTGTATTTGTTATTCTAGCGGCAACAGAAATATTCATGTGTGAAAATTTAAACTGCCTAACTATCACGGTTCATGAGATACGGCCTGATGACAGACGGACAGGCAGACGAACACCGGAGTCTTAATAATAGGGTTCCCGTTTTACTCTTTGGGTACGGAACCCTAAAAAGGTACAAGGAAGCTCACAAATATTATCTTAGTACTAAAACATGGCTAAGCAAATAAAAGACAATAATGTCTTTACAAACGATTGATTCGCTTAGAGTATACGACAGAGATGGTCTCATTCAGCATTCTGGAATATTGAGTATAGTGCATTTATTTTATGAATGTGGGCTATAAATTATCAGACTGCATCTAAACTGAGTGCAACACCCAACTGGTGAGTTTGTGGCTTTCAAATGCGACCTTTCCGGCTCCTTGTGTTTACGCAAGGTCTGAAAAGACATAAACATAATTTTTTTATTTTGCCAACTTCCGTTTAACTTCTTTTTAGAAATAAGACCATGCTAAAAGTATTCCCGTGCAATTAATACATTACTCCCTAACAGCTCAATGGTTAAGGGTAACTACGAAACATGCATAACATGGTCGTGGTTTCGAATCCACCATTTGACTATAATCGTGAACGTGTTGTCGTGGCTCAGGGATTAGCGTTAGGCAAAAAAAAACTTTTTTATAGCAGAAGGAGATAAAGCGGCTAATCTGTGGGTCCTAATGCAAGTTTTGACGGTTGTTAGTCTAGGTTACGTTAGAACTGAACTGTCAAAACGGAAATTTTATTTTAAATAATTTTGGACCATAGGTCCATGGTCACCCTGTGTTTATTATTTTCAGGAGAGATTTATAAAGCTTGTTCTATACATCTAAAATGGCTATAATCTGCTGTAAAGCTGTAGTCATTTATAAAAAATAAAACTAAAAAAGCGCTCGGCGAATGTAGCTTCCAAATAAAACATGAATTAGTGATTTATTGTATTCGTTTCGGACTCATTGCCAGAGTTTAGCAACAATATAGCATTTTATTTTCTTTCATAAACAGAATTTACGAAATAAAAAGAGCCGAGTTATTTTGTGCACATATTTGTTTTTTAAATACGTATGTTTTAAAATTTCATTACTCTAAAATGTTCTGTAGTAGCTTTTCTTCAGCATGTATTATATGAATAAATTAATTTTTAATATTAATAATAATTAATAATGTGACCTATGCATTTTGTGCAGATACTGAGGTGAACATGAATCGAATAGGTGAACTTACTGAAAAAAAGTCAACTCAATTAGCCATCTTATTATACGATTATAAATTATTAGCGTGCATTATTTTTTTCAACCTCGCGCCAAATCTTAATCAATGTAAGATCTTATCTCGTCATCCTTGGCGTGATCGTAAATCAGTAAAAGTAATGGCGCCAAAGCAAACAGCGATACCAAGGCATTTGTTCCACATCCCTAGTCGATAACGCTTCTAGATCTTTAGATAAATTTGTGTAATTTAGAAAACCAAAAAGAAAGTTCAATGCTATTTTTTAGTTGTTTGTTTTTGGGCGGCTTACTAGTTATTCTTATGATAGAGACTTAATGTGTAGCGTAAAGCCCCAAGATAAAAACAAACCTAAACAAATTATGTCGTTATACTTAAATATATTTAGTACTGGCTGTGCCCCGCGGTTTCACCCGCCCAGCAATTTTACTTAAACGAAATGATATTCGCTTCTTAATAGTACTCTATTTTATAGCATTTTTATCGAACAAATGTTTGACCCGGTTCTTTAAGTTAACATAACTTTTTTATTTATAAACCGATTGAGATAAAACAAACACTAAATGTTAAGTGAAGCTTACGGTGGGGTTTTCACTAATGTATTGTGACATTAGTGAAAACCGCAGCCAAATCAGTTAAGCCGTTTCTGAGTTTAGCGATAACAAACACACAGGTAAACAGACGAACAGACAAAAATTCTAATAATGATTGTTTTGGGTTTTATTGCGTTTATGAATGCCCCCGACAATAGTTTTTCTCAAATATCGTCCATGTACAGACAGCGATCAGTTACATTTAATAAAAATGTATAGATTGGTATCAAATTTTAAATCGGACCATCAAGGACATAAACATTACAATTTTTTTTTAATTTCAAGGACACTAGTCCTTAAAACTACTTCATTACTAATTTATGTCTAATTTTAAGGAATAAAAAAGGCGAGTTTTTTATTCACAGATTAATTAACACATATTCTATTCAAATATTCAAACGATTTAAAGCAAGTCTGTATTAAACATGTTGAGATTAAATAGCTTTTGGAATATTGCCATAAGCTATTAGAATATTGATGAGCTTTAAATTTTACTTCAAATGTTTTGCATAATGACTTTACTGAAACTTATTCATAAATTCCGTAAAGCAACGGAAATATTGTTTTGCGTAATAATGATATGTGACAAATAACTCGACCATAAATTAATGAGTAGTTACCTATTGAAAGCAGCTGCTGATATTTAATTTAAGAATCATTCACATTATATGAACGTAGACATACAAACATCCGAAAACATATGAGAGCAAAATAAAAGTTGGTCGTCCAAAGTTAAGTAAGCTAATAGCGGTAGAGTCCCGCGACAACATCAACCGATACCACTTAGGGTCCTTCAAGAAGCGAGCGTACTCCTTCCTTAAAGGCCGGCAACACATCTGCAGTTCCTCTGGTGTTGCGGATGTTTATGGGCGGCGGTGATCACTTCGTTTTAGGCGACCCGTTGCTCGTTTGCCCCCTTATGATATAAAAAAAGAACTCTCGGCAGATATAAATAAAACATTACAGCGAATATTCGAACTTCTAATAAATAAAAATTAATTAAAAATATGGATTAAAATAAAAAAAATGATTTTTCATAATTAAAAGTAATATATTTTACTTAATTTACTTATTTTAATTGTAAAACGTAATAATCACAGAATATTGTTATTTAAAAATAAAAATTAGAAAGTAATATAAAGCTAGCCGCAGTCCATACTGTATAGGTTATACAATATGGGCTGCGGTCATACTGGGTATGGGCTATGGGCTACTGCGGTATGGGCGCGCATACACACACAAGGTAGGTGAAGTAGAAGGATTGGATCTGTCAACAATCAGTGAAACATAACGATGTGTAACAGCAGTAGAATCAGAAGCAGCAGTAGCCATTGTAACTAGTAAGGCGACTCGACTGAGTAACTATCACTAGCTCGAAGTAGCAACACAAACTCAAACAATTATTCACCGATACACACAATATTGCGATCAATAGATATGTCACCGACTGATTGTGAAATTTATCAGTTTATAATTGGACTAGGCATATTATAAGCTGTTAGCAAAGTCAAAACCACTCACAATTTGACGTATGTCTAATACAAACTTATTTTTATTTAATAAACGTATTTTAAAGATATATTTTACTTATATAACTATTATGTTCAACCTAACGAACCTAAACATTATTATCAACCAGTTCATACTTTGACTGCGACAGTTTATAAACCGTCTATAAATTACATAATCTGGAGACAGTAATAATTGCTTAGTCCAATTATAAACTAACGAAATGCACAATCGTTGGTGACATATACAAACGCGAACGCGACGCGATAATGATATGTTATTATAACCTCCAACTAAAACCTTTGGCTTGGCTTCGTATTTCCAGCTGTAGTGTTGAATAATGCCTATGATAATCAATATTATTTTTACAAGGACAATGAAGCATAAAACAATGTTGTGTTGTCATTTATGTGCCGCATATAATTATTTACTAAAGAAAGGCGATATAAGGAGTACTCGTTACCGACGACCATGTACATTATATGCGTAGATGTATGGATGTAGAAGAAGCGAGAGATGTGTACCAAGATCGCACCAAATGTAAATCCGTAGTCTCTGCCTACCCCTCTGGATTACGGGCGTGCGTATTTATCCAATTATTTATGGTGTCCCAGCTAATATTTTTATATAGGATGTAAAATTCATCACGATGAAATACGTACAACAAGGGTAACCGGAATTAATCGTCTCAATAGGCAAAGCTTTGTTCGAGGAACGCCATTCGGGGTTGAAAGTTTTTAATCGAGTACCGTCGGGGAAGTAAAGTCATCGTCTTAGTAAAGGACAGAGGGGAGTGGAGGACGACGATATCCGATTGGGTTTAAACCGACCGAAGAATGGCGTTAACAGAAGTTAGAGAAGATGTCCAGTAGTTGATTTTGACATTACAGGTTTCATAATAAATTAAAAGAAAACTTTGAACACCAAATATTGCACAAAAATTGTACAGCAAGGAACTTATGCATTTATAAAATATCTGTACATATCGAACAAGCTGTTCAATTTATGAACAATATGTAAACACGCTTAAAGAGATTCTCAGTCATTAAGATAATAAAGATAAATAATGCATTACGAACGTGATAGGTGAGCTGTGATTATGGATTTTCATTTTGCACAGCCCTTGTCTACTTCGCTCTACGTCAGACATTTAATCATAGAGTCGTTGGTTACAGGCATTGGCAGAGTGCTACAGCTCTTCTTATTACCCGTCTGGCCGACCCTTCTTTAGCCTAAACGGCTTGCCCGATTTTGAAAAGTGAGGTATCATTCGATTCGTAATAATTAGTCAGTCGGGTTTTGTATTTTTTCAAATTAACTATTATTTGTTCTATCGTTTTATTTTTCCTATAATCTTGTATTATTCCATTTCGAACAACCCTATTAGTGTGGTAACTAACGCATTTCTTAAAGACACCCACGAACAAGTTTGTATTTTGTCAATTTTACGTATAGCTATGGTGACTATTCGATACATAAGTCAAATGCAATCAATTTATGAAAGTTGATATCATAATGGGCGTCCTTGACAAAGCAAATTGGGCGCGGAACTAAATTTCTCGTAATAAAAACATTTTGTGTAGTATTCACGTGAATGGGTTTCAACTAATGTATTAAAGTAATGAGTTATGGTAAACGTAGGCTAACAAATATATAACTCGTCCAGCTTATGTACTAACATACATTTCTGTACTGGTAGATGAAGTTAGAAAAAATGCGTTGCGAAAGTTTAAGCGGTGATGGTATAATACCAACCAAATTCACTCTTATATTTAGTGTATTTCATCGCAGTGCTATTTTAGGACCGACAGAAGCTTTATTAAAAAGGATGTAAAATATTAATAAATGTGCACAAACGCCGAAAAGGAAATAAAATGAATGGGGTTATAGGTACAGTTGTGAGGAGTCAGAATGTGTCTATGAAGGCTCGTCTGGC
>JWHW01002680.1:980491-994080 GCA_000931545.1 Papilio glaucus
CGGTGTGCCGCGCGCGGTCGCCGGACTACTGCGCCCCGCGTTACATAAACCTCGCTGGCCGCGCCCGCTCCCGCTGCCCGCGCCCGCTCACACCTGTCCGTTGTCCCTGCGTTCTGGCATCACATGCAACCCACAACAATAATAACACTAAATAATTATAGACACGCTATTTTGAACACAACAAGCGCTCTTTACAAACGAGAGTAATTTATCGTTTTTTTGCCAATTCTCTATTAACTGCATTCTTATAATGTGAATTTTACACGTAAATTTTCGATACGTTACTTTCAAAATGCCTACGATATTTATTTCAATTTCTCTCATCACATATTTCATCAATTACAAATTTGAGTACGTAAAACAAATACAATCAAAGACTTAAACTGAAAAATATTTTTATTCAAACGAGTGTTGTTCTTTTTTGTTGTATTTTATTATGACGCGTATCTGCTCGACGGGTCTGCGCATAATATTTCATAACAAACCGTATCGACACCCTCGCCGTCTGTCCGTTTATAACCCAATAACTCTAAAGCTAAAGGCGTTAAGCGGATTGTCATACGGTATTCTTAATAAAGAATTGTGACTCCGCAAAGACCTTTTATATCATACAATATAAATGTGAGCAACGCCTAACTTTTTTATTTATTATACTGGAAACGATATTTTTATTCAATTTCTTATTTTTCCTAAGTATCTTGCTGCATTAAAGTTAAGGTAATGAATTTATTTATTACAGAAGTTACTCTTTTTTAGGGAAGAAGGTTGCGACCGTAGTAACGATTCCCGTTATTTTAATCGACGATCATTACCCATAACCCACAATCATCTGCAACATCCAAAATTGCAAATGTACTGCCAGCCAAAGGCGGATCTACGCTATGGCTTTTTTGGCAGCAGCGCAGGGCCCTGTGGATATAAATGATTCTCAAATAAGGGCCCCAAGAGTTACTAGAAAACGTATTTTTCGTTATAGGATATTAAAGTTCACATGATAATTTGCATCCGTTTTTTTTCGCCGTCCGATTATATCTCAGAATTGCGGCGGTTTAATGTAACGTGACAGGTACGGTACGTAAGGCAGTGTAGGGCCACGAATACACGTTGCAAAATTTTAAATATGGAGCTACTACAAGTTTTTTTATTTTCAAGATGTTTGTTCCAGGTGAACATCGAGGTGTAGGCGAAGAGGAAGAGTAAAACCAGTATTTTCACTCGCTCCCCTAGCCATTTCCTCTCAGTGACCGATTCGGATGAACTACTATACACAATAAGACGGCGCGTTAGAGGCCGAGCACCAAGTTTCGGAGTGTTAGTCCTCAAGGACTTGAAAGGAAGCTTGGCCTTCTTCGTGGCTCTAACATCATGCGGTGCACGTGGAATATTATGAGGTTCCAGTCAATGTAAGTCAAACATAATACGCATTTATCTTCCCGATGGCGGATATGCGTAGGTAGTCACAGCGCTTAAGAGCGTACGCGCGTCAATTGTTTCAAATAACACACGAGCTTTAAACACGACGAGTTTAAAAGTGGTTTATTTGAACTCCACTCAGTGATTAATATCTTTCATAAAATACAAATGTATTGCATTCTTAGACAAATGTAGCAACGTGTGGATCAAATAGCCGTGGGTGGGAATACTGACGGAAGCGAAGGCGTGCGAGACAGTCTTGTTGTAGGAAAATGAGCCACGCTCGCTAAACAAAGTACGTATCGCCTGTCGTTATTAAAATATTTCAGTCTAGCTTATGTCGTTTTTGATTATTTAGATGATCACCTAAATAATCAAAAACGACAAGTAGTGTGCAAAAAAAACAAAACGAGTTAAAGAGACCAACCACCGGAAGTTACGCTAAACCCTGACCAATCACAATTATTCATGATAGCTTATAATTTTTGAACAAATGCTTTAAACCTTTAGCTTATAAAATATTCAGTTCGCGCTCTTCATATTATACCAAGCACGCCAACGGGATTTCTTCAGTCAAATGTTGCTAAGTACTTTAACGTTGAACTAAAAATCTTTTACACTAAAGCTTAAAAGGATTCCATCTTTCTTATAACGTAAAAATCTTGCCGGCTGATTATCAATTCAATTAATGACATAATAATCAATTAATTTGCAGAGAATAAGGTTAGGTAATGTGAGACCAAATTGAGTACTAATATAAGGTCTTTGAGAAACGGTATTAGTAAAAACCACGAAAGATGATATATCACACTTTAAAAGATATATCACACTGAATACTGTTAGTACACCTACGCGCCGCCTCCGTACCCAGACTCCATCAATGCTGATATCAAACGACGATCTCTACACAGTAGATTTAAAACAGTAATATTTTCTAATTATTACACCATACTATGTAATACTAAGAAAACACATGCAATATAGGATTCCCAGCCAACCCACTCATACTACCGTTATAACTTGATGCGCTTTCAAATGCAAAGTGAAGATAATTGACAAAAAAAACAAACGGATAATCCGATGTTGTTATATGACCATAGCTACCCATTAACATCCATAACTATCAAGTTTTTCGTAGATGAGGAGTGAAAGGCAACGATTTAGGGATAGTGGGATAACCTATAAGTGAAAATCACATGTTTTCAATTTCAGGAGATTATAAACACTATCGAACAAAACAGTCGAGTGGTTTAATTTGGTAATTAACTAGCGGACCTAGCAAACGTTCTCCTTCCGGCTATTAGCGGGTTCAAATAATGTATTTCGTACGCGAAAAAATATCTTAAAAAATCTGATGTCACATGTCATACACACAGAAGAAATTTATATATATGTCGTGGCCATATCGTAGATTTGATCATTTCATGATGTGGCCGGCCTTTTCATGAAATGGTCGTATTTCATAAAATGGCCATCTAAAACTGACTAAATCGTTCAAACATCAACGTATATGTAAACAAACGTTTGGCCATATCATTAATGTAGGGTTTCCATCACATCATAGGTATAATAAAATTCGTAAGTGAGAAGAGGGAACTCTGTGTACATTTCTCATTGCGGTTTCATTCAAAACTGACTGTTCCTGTAAAATAAAATTTCGTAAACATAATGCCTTCCCGCTGCCGAATTGTAACATTTTCTCTGCAGCTCAAAAGAGCCTTCTATGCGCTTGTTATCTTTTATTAACAACAAATTGTTCATTTTGTCGTATCATAACCTTCAATACTAAAACACTGATATCAGTGGACTATCCGTTGATTTCCGTTGCGTGGTCGCCCTGCTTTCTTTCATTTGTCATCTATTTAAATCATTAAATTCGTTTAATCTGTAAAAGTTAAATTTGTGTCGTAACAACGTTTCACTTCATTTTTTTCTTCAATTGACACATTATTATTAGCTTTTTACAGGATAATTGTCCGCCGCCATGACGCATCACAAATACAAAGCAATAACAGCGCCTCTAACGGTAACTTTTTTGACCATATCATGAAGTAGCCGTGCGTTTAGCTAGTCATATCATTAAACGTTGATGTTTAAACGATATGGTCAGTTTTAGATGGCCATTTCATGAAATACGACCATTTTATGAAATGGCGGCCACATCATGAAATAAACAATTCTACGATTTGGCCACGACCTATATTATATTAATACAAAGATAAAAATTAGTCATACAAGACCATGCCTCCCAACAATCACTAGGCTCTCGTATCTCGTGCCGCAATTAAATCGCTACGTATTTTAAAAAGAATAATGTAGAATTTTATTTCAGCGCTCTAATAAATGTCTAACAATATACTTGGAAAGCTCAGTTGTATGGATTCAATATGCTCACGTCAAGCCGCCCACGTCCGTCTTAAAGTTAGCTATTGTGCCCGGTATGTAAGCTATCTATTTATTAAGTGTAGCATACGATCTCGTATAATTCGTTCATTCATTTCTTGTTGTAAAGAGTTTTACGTTGTAAGACGAACACACTATAAGCACATTAACATGATTGCGATAGGCTTGACCCCATTTTAGGGGACTTTGGGGACTTGACCCTCCTGAAGGTTTTAGCAGGGCCAAAACTAAGTAAACCTAACTAAAACGAAACTAAGGTAAACAATGTATAGTTTAAATCAGAACAACATAGTACAATGCTGGCTAATACATTCAATTACAATAATAATTATCCAGATCTGTTTGAAATTTGTCACAAAAGAATTCTGACGATTTGGGGGTCTAAAGCCTCTTATCCAGCCTCTCTCTTTGGATCCCCCAACCTTATCAATTAAAAGACGAACACTGATCTAGTAGACTGCAACCTAGCAACCGCCACCCATAGGCATTTGCAACATATGAGTTGAGATGAGTTGCAGATAAACAGAAAAAAAATATTTCGTCTTCCTATTTATCCCTTCCCTGGTCAACCTCCCCACCCCCGCCCGGTCCCCTTCCATTCCATCCTTACAAGAAATGGATAGGAAGGAAAACGAAAAAATAGAATTAGGCCTTCAGCACCTCACTTATATGACGTAACGCAGAATACTTCTATATCAAGTTCTGTGAGGTCGTGGTATTTCACCGGGCCAGCCGGCCCATTCTTTCGGGCAGATGTTGTTGTTGCGGGCATTACCACTGTTAAAATCTCCTAATTCTGAAGCCGACTACATATCCACTCACAGTTTTGCAGAGATTCGAACTCGTGCCTCAATGTATTTCAATCAGCAACGCTAACAGCGTTTTTCGGTCGTGAACCATAAACATAGCATGATTGTTTTGTACGACTAAACACTACGCACTATGCAATGATTCGATGTAAGGACTAGATAATTATGGTAATATTTCGCACGTAAAATAGATAACCGCCGCATTAGTTATGTCTACTTATATAACTTGGTTACGATTCGTTTTTACTATAAAAATATTAATAAGTGTAACTATTTTACCAACGAACTCTGGTAGAGTTAGACGAGTAGTTGGTGGCGTGGAAGTCGACTGTGGTAAATATTATTTTAATAACGTCCAACACTAAAAGTATATCTTATCAGTAGTGACATTGTGATATTAAGATTTATTTTACTAAAAATAAATAATTACATTGCAAGGTTCTCAAATTCGGATAGTATCGTTGCGTGATGCTGACAGTTCCCGACATTTGTGTAGCGCTGTGCTGGTATCCAAAGAGGTCGCAGTCACAGCGGCCCATTGTGTGCAGGCTTCGTGTCAGTATGTACTGCAGCTCAGCAACTTGTGTGCAAACGATACGCCATTACAAGCTTTAGTATTGGAAGTCATCAGGCACCCGGACTATGACAAGTATGATTCGATTTAGTTTTTTTTCTTTTAAATGAGCACAAATTCTCCCACAATTGTTACAACATAAATTTTCTTCGTTTATTTTTCCGTATTCATTCTTCCTACATGTTTAATCCAATCCACCACAAAATATCTTCTTTAGTGACCTTTCTTATAATAATAAAAAGTCACAATACTAGCCTGATTTTCTACGTCGGCAATATTGGTCCACTCTTCACTTTACTTCGTCATCCAGCACGTCTTTTTCTACGATTTTGCCTATCATAATAAGGTGGAGAAGCTCATATTTCTTGTGTCGCAAGATATGACCTAAGTAGGCAACTTTTCTCTTTTTGGTAACACCACATCTCGAAGGCTTCACGATAATTCTGGGTATTGGCTTTCAGAGTCCAGGCTTCGCTACCGTACAATACCACAGGCCAGACATAACACTGGAGTATTCTTACTCTGAGCTTTATGGACAGTCGGAGGCTGAATAAAACTTTACCCAGTCTCCTTAAGATGGATTGGTCAATTCCACTTCGGGTTTGTATTTCCTGTTCGCAATCCCATTCTTCGTTAACCCAAGCACCGAAGTACTTATACATCCGCAATCGCTATATATCTGACCCTGCAACAATGATTCTGGGGTTCAGATGGTTATTTGATACAATCAGGAATTTCATCTTTGAGACATTTATATTCAGCCCCGCCCTTAAACTGCACTCAAGGACTCTGTCTAATAATATCTATAGGTTTTGTTCGGACGACGCTATAAGTGTGACGACGGTGTCGTCGGCGTATCTCAGGTTATTCACCACGCTGCCGTTTACTTTGACCTCCCAGTCCCTCCAGCGCTTCAGATATTATAGATTCCGAGTACGAGTTGAATAACAGGGGCGACAAGATACATCCCTGTCTGACACCACGGCGTATCTCCAGAAGATCCGTTTTTGAATCTTCGACTCGGATCGTAGCACTTTGGTTCCAGTACAAGTTCTTAATGAATCTGTGGCCAACATTACACTGCAAATATTGTAATAAAAGACCAAGAGTTTTTGTAACAACGAAACTACCATATTTTTGCAATACTGTATATAATGTGGGATATAAATGAATATTATTAGATTTGTATGTATGTCAGGGTATTTTAGTTTTAGCGTTGTTTTGTATGGTTTCAGATACACGCGGGCGCACGACATCGCCTTGCTTCGGACACAGATCGACACGTACCATGTCAGTTGGTCAGACGACACCATATTACCCAACACGTCGTTCGGTTTATCGGGTACTTATGAGAACAGAGATAACACATATATTTTATCCTTCCCCTTTTCCAATTAGTTATTTCAATGTAAAAAATCTTAGCAACTATAATCAGTGCCTTAACTTTGAATGTTATAACATAATTATTCTACATATTTAAAAAAATACTCGACATCTAAGGTAAGGAGAGATAGCGAAGGTAAGGAGAGATATCCGATATATCCCTAAATTTTTATTTTTTTCTATTAAGTTATGTAAAGTATTTTTCACATGGATGGATTTCAGTACATAGGTACATTTAATGTTAACATAAGTACTCAATACAAAGACAAACTTGAAACCTGGTTATTACTGCATAAATGCTTCAATTACTACTATAACAAAACTGTTAGATACCTATACCGAGATTAATAAAAAAAATTGTGCCTACGCAAAGTACCTACTTAAATATGATCAAATCCAAATAAGTCCTCATTTGTAAATATCATCGTGTTCAACGAGTAAAATACATAGATGTCGTCTTTTATTAGTCATACTAAAAACTGGAAAGCTTTTGTCTATAAAAAATAAGCCGCTAATAAAAAAAATCGGTTGACTCCGGAATGACTTAATGACTCTCTCCACACGTAAAAACCTCCAAAATTTAACGATGACTGTAGTGTGTAATCCGCTTTACGCAAACCCGGTTTTCGCGCCCGCGTTTAATACTCTTCATACTCTATTTGGAGAAAAGTTGCAGAAAATATGCAATAAAAGATCAAACCTATAAACCAATTGTTACATCGTCGGCGTTTCAGACAATATTCGTCCACTGCTGAACGTATGCTCCCCCATTGATCGCCACAAAAATCGGTTCTCTGCCATCCTCATCCAATGCTCCAGCTCCTATAACCTGGTCATCGGTCCATCGTGTGGGAGGCCTACCTACGCTGCGTCGACCTGTACGTAGCCGCCCCTCTAACACCTTTCGGGCCCATCTGCCATCCGTTCTGCGAGCAATGTGTCCGGCCCATTGCCACTTAATGTTTGCAAATCTTCGGGCAATGTCGGTTACCTTGGTTCTACTGCTATATAAAAGATTGATGACGATTGATTGAAAAAAGACGACATGAGCAATAGAAAAATTAATGAAACTAAGAAGTTTCATTAATTTTTCGTCTTCCCATTCAATAATATTTTTAGCTGATAAAAAACACTGACACGTCACTAGTCTTGAAAGCCGGCGGGCACCTGAATAAACGGAACAACGGAGAGGAGTGGATTGGAGAGGCGTGGCGCCGGGTAATACGCGCGGGTGCAAGCCGCCTTCAATATCATTTCAAAATAAGGCCCGGGGGCCCGGCGGCTTAGGTTAGGTTGCGTTCGTTCGTTTCAGCCAACAGTTCTAACTTCCCATAAATCGCAACAAAGATCGATTCCGAGATAGGTAACATGGGTTTATACCTTATGGTAACCGGAAATCGGGAACTTTGAACTGATTGTAAATTGGACACCTGGCTTGCCTTGCTAGCCTGGTTGTGTGTGTGTGTGTTTATGCTAATATTATGATTTACAGGTGAGTGTATCGCATATGGATATGGTTATACAGATTCAAAAACAGAAATATTAATGGGTCGATTAAAGGCTGCTACATTGAAAATTATCTCATTGGATGAATGCACTGACACATTGGGCCTATTTCTGGCGCCTATGTTCGACTACGGTATGTTATGTGCACTCGGAGATGGAGCAGATACTTGTCAGGTAAAATCTACTTTTTGAAATGAAAACCTCTGGTCGATTTTATACGATACGCGATATGTGGTAGGCGAAAATCTTATATGAATGCCAGTGTTTATTTTTTTATTTTTTACGGGAGTATTATGGCCAAAGTGGTTAATGGGTCATTATACCATAATGGCCATTATATATAATGACCAAAATAAGAGGACGATGTCATAAGTAACCAATTTTTAATTTATCTCAGGGTGACTCTGGCGGGCCATTAATGTGCGAAGGAAAATTACAAGGAATCAGCAGCTACGGATTAAGTTGTGCAGTACCCCTGGCGCCAGGAGTATACACGAGTATTGGTATGCATTTGCCTTGGATACGTCGCACTATACAATTTATTACAGAAAGAACAACATAGCATAGTTGTTTTACAGAGGCAATAACCAACTCATTTGTAATAAATCTTATTCCAAATTGTTTTTCATTTAATCCTCCCGCGTCTATTACACGACCGTACTACACCCCAGTGACGAATCCAGGATTGTCATTTAGGAGTCTTGACCATCCACACGATAGGTTTTAGGAAAGTACAACTGTTGCCTGAATGGTACGGGCTCAACCGGGGAAGCTCCTCACAGAATACCGGCGTAAAGTAGAAGTTTATATACTTCTGAGTTTCGTCTGATACATAGTACACTTGCTAATAATATATAATCATTAAAAATTATCTTAATAGATACAGTTATGAATCATGCCAGAAAAAAAAAACAAATTGAGAAGTCTTTTGTTGAGTATATTTTTCCTAATAACAATATCAATTTACTTAAAACATATTTGGTACTATATTTTATACACATAGATAAACTATATTCGATGACGCACACCACAGCGAGGTGCAACTTAAAAATTAGGCACTTGGACATTACAAAAACTTACGACATTCAAGTATATATTGAGACATGTATTTAAATGTAAAATAACAGTATAGTATTAACTTTTTTACTTTCATCGGAGAAGTGTGTAATTTTGTATAAATCGTTAGGTAAAGTGAAGTGAAATTGTGTAACATGGATAGCTAATGTGAGAAAAGTTGTTTTTCGAAATTATTTTGGAAAATATTAACGTAAAAGCTTTTGTTTACAAAAATCCCATCGTACTGTGAATCAAGGTATATTTCAATTTGCTGTTGTGAATTTATGTCTAATCAGCCTAGGTTTTAATGTCGTAAGGGCTGGAACATTGCGTTTGTCAAAATATTTTGCATACTATTTTAATTAAAATCATACGTGGTCGTCATGATTACTATTTTATAGAATCTTAAATTTATTATTTACACAAAATTAATAAATGATTTAGAAATACTTCGCAGTTATCAACGCACTTCATAATATTAGAATTGGACTATATTTATTTTTATTTGCCTCTCTTGCCATCATCGATTTCAAGTTTCCAAAAAAAGTAAAAATAGTGCAGTTTACCTTCTTAAGAACCTTATTTAAAATTTAATTGAGAATACTGATCACATCTTTATATTTCTAAAGGAAAACTGTTACACACCAGGATGTTTTGAAATACATTTAATAAAAATGCATATTCTCTATAGAAAAAAAAAAGAAAATTATTACAAATGTAACACATTCGGAGTGTATGCCTAACTTTTATTGCCAAATAAAAAAAGTACGAAACATAACGTTAAAAGTAGTAAGCAAAATTCAATAAAGAGTCCAACAAAACTCTGAATTCGCATACGTCGGTCCAATGCCGAAACGTGAGTAAGGCCGTTTTATTGAATTCATTATTTTGTTTATAATTTGTCACGAAATTAACATAATTATACTAAATATTTCATTTATCCGAAATTTCTATCATGACTATACTTTTAGAACTAATATTTCATTTGGTAAAAATTCCTCTAATTAAGTATCTTCTTTCTATACGCATAATATAAAACAAACCGTGTTTTGTACTAAAATCTTTTTTCAATAATAATTAATTTAAATAAACACTCGCATCACAGATTTAGATTTTTTTGGTAACACATTCAAACAATAGACCTGTTGTCCTAGTGTTGTGAGCGATAAACGCGGGGCAATGCTACGCTGCGCACGCCAAAACATCAAATACTGCAATCGTACGTATTTCTTACGTACGAGATCATCGGACGTTATTTGTATGTCGCATAGTATCGTTTTCCGGCGCTCAACTAGGACAGCGGGTTAGGTAAAACTTATTAAAATATAAAATGTAATATTGTTATTTAAAAGTACTGCAAACAACAAAACAATTTGTCAATGTAATATCTGACGGTGCTTTAGAAAATATTCAACTATGGCAACTAATGACAGGCTGTCATTAACGTAATCCGGAGCGCTGGTGAACGCCATTGCTCTTCGGGCGATGGTAGCTGCGCCACGTGTTCCGTAGAACGTTGTAAAGTTGTCTTTTTAAATAAAGTTTAGTTATAGCCAAATGTTATTAATAAAGTTAGTACGTGTCGATTTGATATATTCTGATTAATTTTATGTGCTACGATTGTAATACGATAAATTGTAATTAATAATAAAAGTGTGAAATCGACGGTAGTATATAATTGTTCCTCGCCCGCTAACCCACGCATTCTCCATACGCCTAAAGATGGATGGACAAGACCATGAAATGGACCCAGAACCTATATATCGTATAATATTAGAGATACACAAACTGACAGTACATTTTGAATCGCTGCTCTCTGTCTCTCTCTCTTTCCCTCTGTCTCGCTCTCTCTCCCTGTCTCTCTCTCTCTCCCTCTCTCTCTGCGCATTGAATTATAATTGCTTTTATTTGTGTATTTTGATAAGAACTTTAAATATAGTAAATTGAAAAACCATTCAATAAGATATTGTTAAAATTTTAATATTTATTATACTACTTTAAAACTTACACGATTAAATAATTTTGTTTGTTATTATTACAAGATCATGTCATAGTTTCTAGTGCACTTAAATACTAAAAGTGCAGTAGAAACAGGTATCCTTCATAACAACCATGATTAGTCAGCTAACAAAGCAAAGGCCCTTCTTTAATTGGCAGGAGCTATACATATACATTCAAAAGCTGATTCGAATATTTCCGCCAATATTAAATATACATATATTTATTACACCAATAATAAACAAATCCTAGTTTTATATCTTTCATTAAAAATGAAGAATATGCGCTCAGCCTCGTAACCCAAAGGTGTAGACAGAGATTACGGATTTCCATTTGGCGCGATCCGGGTATACCTCTCTTTTATTCTACATCCTTACATTTACGCATACATGCCCGTCTGTTACGGGTATGTACTCTTTAGCGATATAAAGAGTACATACCCGTGACCGTACTTTCTTAGCATATCACTAATCTGATCGATATAAGTTCACCTGGAACATAAACATGCCTTGATGGTAAAAGTTATTTTTAATCTTTATTAAAAATAACTTTTGATCCATCTATCTAAAAATTTGCCCCCGAAAAAGAATAATGACCTAGTGAGTCTTGGAAAAATGTTGTACATGAAATGTGTATGGTAGGATAATATTATTCAAAATGAACAATCGATTGAAGCAACTGAAGAATTACATCTTTTTTTAGATTCTTTGAAAACATTTCTTTTAATATTCGAGTATCATGTGCGTAAATATTAAACAAAATAGCAATTACTAACATAAAGATAAACGATTAAAAGATAAATCTATGCATCTAAACATCAATATTTTAGTGCGCAATAAATAGACTCTTTGTTATTTTTCTACATTTACGACACCTATAAAAGAATACTTTAAATAAACACCCATGTGTTCTTTACAGTATTGGGATAGAGAGTAAATCTTGAAAATGATTTTAAACTTACAAAAGATGAACAGCGGAAATTCATTAACAATGCAACTTGGGTTCGAATGTCTGTCAGATGGTTTTTTATTGCAGATGCGTTGCATACCCTTAATTCACATAGTAGGGGATTAACAAAACGGATATTTCCTCTCCCTATTTATACCCTCCCCCATGAAATCCTTTCCCTTCCCTTATTAAAAAAGGATAGAAGGGGGAAGAGGACTACAATTAGGCCTCCGGCACCTCACTCATAAGACGACTACTTCTACTTGACGCCTGTCTTGTGTGAGTTCGTGGTATTACACTGGTCGAGCCAGCCCATTCGTGCAACAGATTTTGTTGTTGCGGACTCTACCACTGCAATATTTACGACAAGCTATTGACTTATCAGACTTAATTAATGTTATAAAATTAATCAAAATGTCAATAACAATAATAACATGAACCAAAATGTTAAATAAAAATTTATAACAATAAACTATACAGTATAAACCTATTGACAATGTTTTAATAATACTATGAGACTTGACACTCAAAGTTCACCTGATGGTGAACAACTTTCCTGTACCAGTGATTGCAGTGCACAAATTTCTCCATCGACAGACGTGAGTTGGTACTTTTCGATACCCTGTAAATTTACTAACTATATTGTCATTCAGATCGGAACAAATTAGTACACAACTGTTTGTAGAACTATAAATGCTATGGTGACTATTGGTTCCATCTTCTCTGTTACCTACCTTCTCTGTAATGAGCCCATTCTCACTTAATAAACGAAAACTTTGTAGTAAATAATGTAATATTGGTATGTTCCTTGCTGATTGGTGACTCCAAGGCAATCTTTGAACACATTATTCCGAAACTTAACCCTGTGTAATGCTACAATATTATATTATTTAGGACCAGTTGAACCACGACCTGCCTTCTGCTGATGGTGTCCCTGAGCCACTCTTTGGAGACTTGGGAGTTTGAGGTTGGGATGCTGTTCCCTTGGCTTTCTCAGATTCCTCAACATTTTCCAGGCAAACCTTTATCTAAAACATCAGATTTATTTTCATTTATCCCTAAATACACAAATATATAAAAATGTATTTTAAGGATGTAGGAGGAAGTACCTTCATGTTGGTTTTTTCTTGCATATCCTTCTCGTAATTTCTTACGTCTTCAATAGTCATATTGTACCATTCATCCATCCAAGTGAATGCCTGGCGATGGCCAAGCAAAAGGATGTCTCGGATGGCCTAAAAAACAAAAATACATTTTTTAGCCTCTACTTGTACAAACATTTGCCAATCACTAAACTAAAACAAAATTGCTCAACTAATTTTTAAGGTTTATAAAAAGTTTATTAAAACAAACAATTTATATTATAATACTAGCTGTTGCCCGCGACTTCGTCCGCGTGGAATCAAATAAAACATATTAATTACTTCGCAGAATAAAAGTTTATAATCGTATTTTTATATTATTTGTTTTTACCGTACAAAATAAAACATAAGTATCAA
>JWHW01002705.1:0-38258 GCA_000931545.1 Papilio glaucus
CTTCTTCTACATTCATACATCTACGCATACATGCTCGTCGGTTATGAGTTCTTAATACTTATTTTTATTATTTACATTAGAATATTATGTAATGTCTCTAGACACTGACTGCTAAGAAGGGTAACTGTTAGTGACGTTGTATCAGGAAAAATCCTAGAGCCAGTGCGGATAGAGGTTGAAACATGGAGAATTAGAAAAAACGTAGAAATTGAGAAACAGGTGACTGAGATAAACATCATTGAAATGATAAGATAGAGACACCTTTGGCGCGGCTACCTAAAAATGACGAACGGAACGTAAAGCGTGCGTACATGGGACGTCCCAGGTATCGCTGGATAGATTAGGTTGAGAAGCATTCGCGTGCACTTCAGGTTCAAGAATGGCGGGAGATGGCGGAGGATCTAAGAAAGTGAAGACTCTTATTGACGGAGGCCAAGTCACTGCACCACGCTAGATAATTAGTTAATAGCGACGAGAAAAGTACTTGCATCTATGTATGAATGTAGGAAAAGTACTTGCATCTATGTATGAATGTAGGAAAAGTACTTGCATCTATGTATGAATGTAGGAAAAGTAAGAGAAGTGTGCCAGAATTTTGCCAAAGGAAATTCGAAATCTCTGCCTGCGCCTAACGCCTAGACGAGAGGACTAGAAAAGGGGAGAGGACTGGAATTGTACTTCCAGCACCTCACTCATCAAACGAAGCGCACAACACTAGTGGCCGTTTCGGGAATCAATACTAGCTTCGATATAGAATTTAAATATTTAGCAATATATAATAATAATATAATAAATCAGCCTTTTTCTAGAATGTTCCCCACTGCAGGGGCACAGGCCTCCTCTCCGAAAGAGGGAATATATTTAGCAAACTCGTGTTCTAACATGGAAGTTCCATTTATCCATCTTGACAGTTTCGTTGCGATTTTACATTTTTAAAACACGTACGCGAGTGCACCTGTACCGAGCACGAGCGTCTGCAATGCAACTAAAATTTGTTACTAGTAAAATTTCAAGTTGGAACTTCGTGCAGACGAGGAAAATCTGCCAAGACCAGGATCCATTAGCCAGTGATATGTTAAGTTTAGAATTTATTAAATTTATGTAACGTTAATTTTATTTAAAAGAAATCATTTTACTGCGTAATTTCGCAAAAATGTCATGTGCACACTTTTGGTCCAAAAAAATAGTTTTTAGAAGAACGTGCATATATGATTTTAAATTGAATGTTTAAGGTTCCTGTTGTTTTCGTCTATTTGCAATTGTGCATAGCCAGCTATGTATCCTATGTTATTATTTTCGCTCTAAGTTAATGTACAATTGTTGAGACATTAAATAAAATTAAAATAAATAAATAAAGGACAGTAATCGTTAGTAATATTGATTGAAATGTAAACATGATCAAATCAGTAGAACTAGTTTATTGATTTTTATCCCCGACGTTTCGAGTGCTGCACTCCTGGTCACGGGACGATGACATCGAGACGTTAAACACCTCATCCCAACCCACCCCTCCCGAAACATCGGAATCAAAAATATTAAACAAACGCGACAAAATCCGTACAATTAGTCTAGTCTTTCTGTTTTTTAAGTATTCGCGTAATTGAAATATATTTCACTTGGTGTCAGCATATCCTCCGCCTGTACAGCTATTTCAATCTCACAATCATTTGCCGTAAGTCCATTACAATGTTATTATGTAGCTTACTATATACAATAAAAACATATTTACGTGTGCTGTGTTTGAGAAGTAAAAATCTTAATATCGAAGTTAAGTGTTAGTGTGTACTAGTGACCCGCCCCGTCTTCGCACGGGTAGCAATTATGTTTATGCGATCGCTACCATACTATACAGGATCCTAGGCCAATCTGAAGTCTATAGTCAACATACATACATACACACATTGAATTTTATTATGTATTCCACAACAGTCAAGTTGCTTCTCATTCTCAAATCTCAATACCACTATAATTCCTTAAAAGCCACTGCCAGATATGTGCCTCTTAGTGACACTACTCTAATAAATCTTCTTAAATCTTAAAGCTTCTTCCCGTTTTCATGAAGACTTTGCCCTTTTTTGATACGTGAACGCTCTAGGACGGCATTACCTTCATTCCCATTTCAGGTGGTTGCAAATTATGATATTAAGAAGCATAAAATATCTAAGACCAATTAATGATCACCGAAGGGCTTTTGGGATGGATATTACCCCAGCGTATTTGCTTCATAACTGGCTGATGTCCAAATGTGCTGAACCGTGTCTTTAAAAGGGTTGGCAGACATACACATTGACAAAAGTACAAATGTATGTATTCATATCGATGTTTAAGAAAAATATGACATTGTTTTAGCTTTCTAGCCAAGTAAGCTAACGACTACTTTACCTTATCCCTTCAGTAATGTCGTCCTAAATTTAATATAATTTATGATGTGTTAACAGACTGACACTTCTAAAATCTTCTTAAATCTATCAAGTCTATCTGGCCTGGCGTTCAATATCACTTTTATCGTGTATTGCCATCTAGCGGGGAAATAATAAATCACTGTGTTCTATTCTTTGCACGACTGTAATTTGTTGCTGCATTTTAGAAAGTTTCACCTAGATGTCGCTTTTTTAAATTTGTATAGATGGTTTTCCATTTATCGCGAAATAAATGATGAAATCACATATCTGAGAAAATAAATACAAAAATTATGCTTAAAAAATACTTTTAGGCTATGAACAATTAAACATATCCTGTTTATGTCATACATTTGATTTAGTGTTATACACTTGGTTTAGCTACAATACCTGAGCTTCAACAAATGCATCACACAAACAGGAGTGAATGTAATTCTTACATTGACAGAAAAATACAAACTTAACAAATACACTTTAATAAATTAATATACGCTCACGCCCGTAACCCAGACGGGTAGGCAGAGATTATGGACTTCCATTTGACGCGATCCTGCCACACCTCTCTCGTTTTTTCTACATCCATACATCTACGCATACAAGCTACGGTTTCGGGTACTCTTTATATCGCCCTTCTTTAGTATGTTACTAATCTGATCGATATAAGTCCTCCTAGGACGTCCCCTACCAACACTGCCACTCACTTTAGCAACATGAATTTGTTTCGTTATTCTCTCTTCATTCATCCTTTCCACATGCCCGAACCACCGAAGCATACCTTTCTCAATTCTAGTCACAACATCCTCTTTTAAGCCACACTTTTCCCTTATAATGGTATTTTTAATCCTATTATTCAACGTCACGCCTAACATACTTCTTAAGGATCGCATCTCAACGGCATTAACTCTACTAGCATGCTTTTCCTTGAGAACTTGGCTAACTTTAAACCCGGGAACTAGTATTAATGACCCCCGAGCCGAGGGTTTCGTCCTATTCCTTCTGTGTACCCACTCCCTTCTTTTTTTTCAGTAAAGGGTACAAGAATGTGTGGGGTACTGGACTAATAGGACCCGGGGTTCACTACCTATGCAATTTGTTAATGTGTTTAATCAGACATCCCATTCCTTTTGCACCGATCTGCATTATAATAAATACTTTTGGCACCCTCGCCTGAAGGCCCGTATATCCCTGGGCTGCAGCGCAAAAGGCCCAATGGTAGACCCGCTGCGGCTACTACAAAATTTCTGGTAACTGTCGTTTAACAACGGGTGAATTGAATGCAGCTCGCTCGTTCGCCTCTGCTTTTTGTTGTAAAAATATATCCATTGTAAAATGGATGATGACTGAGTGTTCGTCCCATCCATTAAAACAAACATAATGAGGTTAAAAAAATCGATCTTTTTGCAATTCAATTCAAATTAATTCTTGGGTGGTCGTTTTAATGTATACCTTTTATTAAAGTATTCTTAATCCGACTAAAGTAAGGTGTCTGCCGTAAATGATACGATTAAAAATTAGAGCGTGACGTCACGTGTTAAAAGGGCAACTAGTACTAGGATATCAGAAGATACAAAGGGATCCACTGATGCAGTTGCTATTGAACTTCGAATCTTTTTTCTATGGTGTCATCACTCAAATTCTATTGACGCTAGACATTACTCAGACTGCACAATGAAATGCAAAGTAAAATCGACCTAATCTCTTATTTCTTAAGATAGAAATTAATTTATTATCATCCGTAACGCCTCTTTTCATTTTTTATTTCATTCAGCTTTAAACGGTACGGTCATACTGAAAAGTGTCTTATTCCGTTAACGTTTGAATCGATTTTGCCTTAATTGATAATTTCGCTTGTAATCTTTGTAAATGTAAAATTGCATCAATGACAGTTAAAAGTCCTTTCATTTGTATAACACCATGTTCACACTGCTCAAAAAATGCACATAAAACATATTGTTATCTCTCTCTTTGTCTCTGAAATAACTGAGATGACAATATGTTTTGTGTGAATGTTTTCGGATAAGAATTCAAGGAATTCAATCACTTTTTCGTTTATGGATGTTTATCACTTACCCGAGTCTCTAGCTCATAGACTTACTGAATAGCATTTATGCAGTTAACCTATGTATTATATGACATAAATTCAACGCAAAATATAAACATAAAAAATCCGATATTATTTTTTTGGTTTTCTCTTTTTACATTTTTTACTTGATTTTTTTTCAAGACATGACGCAGGGCAGAACCTTTCTTTGCTACTGATAGCAACTGCAGGAAATATCGATTAATAATAAAATGTGAACATACGTAAATGCCTGCCTGTCATACAGTTACAGATTAATAGAGTAAGACGCACAAATATCTGATTGTACACAGGCGACTGTATTACGTAATGCTTGTGCACCAGAACGAGATAGATATAACAAAAAGTATATACCCTTTTCATTTGAACAGTAATGCAAATTCGAAATTTAAAAAATTGAGTATTAGGATATCATGGACATTAGGAGTCATGCGTTAAGCCAGGGGCTACCAATAGGCGGACCGCGGATAGGGAATGCGAAAGGTCGAACCTCGGACCGCCAAACATTGTTAAATATATTGAATATATATTAAATTTAAAAAATTTTTCATATAATTAGCCCTCTCTTGATACGTTTGAAAGCTCCTTATGTTTTTTTCACTCAAAACTACTTATCGACCCGTGCATTATGGTCTTCCATGCGATCATTGTTCAAATGGGTTATAGAGGCACAGGAGAAATATACATTGTTAAACAATCGAAGACGCCTCTTCTAATGAAAGTTGACATACATATAGTCAAAATAAATGTTTTTTTTAGGCCGTACAACAATCGTTACATTCACAGATTCTTTATTCAAGACTAGCAGTGCCCCGCGGTTTCACCCGCCCTGCGATTTTACTTAAACGAAATGATATTACCTACTTAATACTACTGTAACCTCATCATCATCTCCCTGCCCTTTTCCTGCGTATGTGGGGTCGACACAATGCGGCCGTAGTAAATTTAAATTGATTTAACTTTTTTTATTTACATACCGATTGAGATAAAACAAACACTAAATGTTAAGTGAAGCTTACCACAATACATTAGTGAAAACCACACCCAAATCGGTTAAGCCGTTTCTGAGATTAGCGATAACAAACGCACAGACAAACAGAAAAAAATTGTATTATTCATTGTTTTGGGTTTTATTGCGTTTCTGAAGGCCTCTGATAATAGTTTTCCTCGAATATCTTCCATGTAGACAGCGATTAGTTACATTTTTATTATATGTATAGATTAAACAGTCAATAAAATGTTACTGGTGTGCTATTTCCTAGACAAAGTAGGCTAATAATTTTTTACAGATGTCTGTTATCTATTTGTATGCCAACTACTTTTATATTCGTGGTCTTTCAAAAGCTTTTGTGTCGATTCTTCATACTAAGAACTACAAAAGACCGGACACATAAAGACAACAAACTGTCCCATTCATGGAATTGATGATGGGTGGTCTAGACCTTAAGTGAATACAATTCATGCCCGGAATGTTTTTAAAACGGACTTCTTGTTTGCCTCAGCCCGCAAACAAGAAGTCCGCTAGAGTCAAGGCTAGACCGAAAAAAAGTTAAAATCTGACTTCTGGCTGTCACAAAGAAAGCTTATTTCTTGTTTTATTAATGTAAAAAAAAAATACTTTAATAAAAATTTATTTTTCATAAAAAAATGAGTTGTGAGAGTGAGTTATCGAGATAAAAGAGATAAATTTAAATAAGTACAGTACAATGATATTATAATACAATAGATATGACATTAGCGGTCGAAAAGTGAAGACACTAGCTGTCTTCTTTTTCCTTTTTTCTTTTTAATTACGCTATCCTTTTTACACCATTTGACATATGTGAATGTTGCTGTCATTGCTTTGGAACACTTTTGACCGGTGACTTTGTATGAGTATATCTATCTACTACTATAGGGTATTTAAACAGTAAAGAACAAGGATACAGCGAAAGGAACTCTTTTTCTTTACTTAATTTCTACGATGTCACTACGTTTATGTTTGGGGTATATATATCAAATATTACTTACAATAGGTTACAAATGCGTGTATACACTAACCAATATTCCGCTTACGTCATACACTTACCATAGACATACAGCATACATTATGTGATTTATGTTTTTATTTCAAAAACTGTTTTTTGTGTATATTTTTTAAATAGCTCTACTTGTCGGAAATAATAACAATGAAAACACCAAACGTAAAACAATTTTTCAAAATTAAAATTCAATCATCAAGAAACAGAGAGAAAAGCAGAAAGCGGGAGAAAGAAGGAGAGAGAGATGGGAGAGAGTGAGTCGAAATCAAATGTGAAGTTCATACGGTAGAAGTGAAACTTTTTATTCTGGTTAATTCATAAGAGAAATAAGATGAATAATAAGTAGTAGTAGAATACACTTAGTAACATTGTTCAATTCAATATTAAATATGCATTCAATCAATATAGTTACTCGTAATCTATACATACACTTTTTTGTTTAAAAATCCAATTCACACCAAAAAACTTCCATTTCAAAAATAATTTTCCGTTAACCCGGTTAAGAATGGACGGACTTAAAAGCTCAAAGCCACGTGTTTCGGGAATCAAATGTACCAGGAGATTATAAACCTGGCGCATCCAAGCGACTATGAAGCGTAGTGTGCGTGTGTGGTGCAATACAGATACAGAGAAAGGGGCGGAAAGTGACACACAAATCTGGTAGCTACGACTCTTCTCACCCTCGAACATTTCCCAAATAATAAGTACGCGTTTACACCCGTAACCCAGAGGAGTACGAAAAGATTATGAATTTCCATTTGGCTCGATCCTGGCACACCTCTCTCGCTTCTTCTAGATACATACATCTACACATAATCTCGTCGCTTACGGGTACTCCTTATATCGTCCTTCTTTAGATTGTCACTTATCTGATCGTTATCGATAAATCCTTTTAATTGGAAAGAAAAGAACAAAAGAGAAAAAGAGGTAGGTATAAAGTGAAGCACTAAAAGTAACATTGTTCATTCAATATAATTTAAATATGCATTCAATCAATATATGTACTTCTTACACTTTTTTGTTTAAAAATCCGATTCACAACCGTCTCAAAAGACGTTTCATGCATAAACTCGATTTTCCGTTAACTGGCTCTGAAAGCTCAAAGCCACGTGTTTCGGGAATCAAATGTACCAGGAGATAATAAACTTGGCGCATCCAAGCGACCATGAAGCGTAGTGTGCGTGTGTGGATACACATAGGAAAGGGACATAAAGTGACACACATGTCTGGTAGCTACGATTCTTCTCACCCAAGCAACATAACTACCCTCTATACAAACACTCTCAACATCCATTTCTTTCAAATTCCTTTCATTTAACTCTTAAAATTTTCTTCCAGAAATCTTAAATATTTTTCTTTAACACTATCTTCTTGCAACAGCTAATACGTTCTACTGGAGCAATAGATGCAGGTGCTCGGTAGCGCCAACGCTTGAGAAACCCTTGATCCGGCATAAAACCAGATAATTGTCAGTTCCGACGTTGGAACCACGAAAAGCCCTCGTATCTTCTACTGCGCTTTTCAGTCTTTCATCCATAACTACAAAATCTATTTTACTTCTGTCTTTTCCTCTTTCCCATGTATACATATGAATCTTCTTATGGCAAAATAAGTTATTTGCCACAACAAGATTCTTTTCCATACACACCGCGATAAGACTTTCACCATTCTCATTGACACATTCATCACCATACGCTCCTTATATACTTTCATACCCTGCCCTTTTTACACCAACCCTTCCATTAAAATCTCCTAACATAGTTATTCTTTCATTTATCTTACTATTCTCCAACGATTTTCTTACATTCTGCCAAAACTCCTCTCGGATATTAGCGGGGTAGACATGTCTGGGGCATAAGCTCCCACGACAAACAGTCTATGGAACCCCACTTTTAACCGGAGCCATAGAAGTCTTGGATTCACTCAAAATCTTTCACACATTTACTCATCCTTTCAGAAAGAATAAACCTTGATACGCTCTCTCGCACTTTAATCCGACGCACTGGAGTATTTCCGCTCATCGATTTACCCTAAACGCGCGGTTACTTAAAAAAGGAGCCAAGGTTTATTTTACTAGTTGTGCCTCGTCGTTTCACCCTGTTATTTTTTTCTACCGAATGATTTATTAATAATGCTTGCAGGGCGCAGCATATCACTCTTGACAACAGTCAAGCATTAGACAGCTGTGGCGAAAGCAGTACAAGGTTAAATCAGAAAAATTTTCATTAAGTTTTCTGATAATCGGTGTAATTTTCTTAATCTTTTCTTTCATAAGAATTTCCTTCTTTTGACAATAAAACATACAAGAAAAGATTTATCGAAATCGATCCTGCCGTTCACACGTGATGCCGGGAATCCTTTTTATGTATAGTTTGTTTTATGACGCGCTCGTGTAAATCCCGAAATCTAGGCTTCGGCTCCTCTACCATCACGCTGGCAGGATCGTCTCGCCCGCAGTGTGTCATCCAAGCTGGCGGGAGACCTGTCGGCGTGGCGTCGACGTCCCGTCGCGCCCGCTGTGTGGCGAAACCTTAAAAGCTCAAAGCCACGTGTTTCGGGAATCAAATGTATCAGGAGATAATAAACTTGACGTAGCCTAGCGACCATGAAGCGTAGTGTGCGTGTAATAGAGATTGAAAAGGGGCGGATTCTTCGCACCCTCGAACATTTACCCCTTAGTTTTTTATATGTAAGTAAAAAATAATAATGAGTATGCGCTCACGCCCGTAACCCAGAGGAGTAGGCAGAGATTATGGATTTCCATTTGGCGCGATCCTGGCACACCTCTCTCGCTTCTTATACATTCATACATCTACGCATACAAGCTCGTCGGTTACGGGTACTCCTTATATCGCCCTTCTTTACAATATTTTTTATTCATTGAAATAGGAAAGAACGAAAGAGAAAAGAGGTATAAGTTTAAGAATAAGAACGAATACGTTTTGTTTCGAAATCCAATTCACATCGTCCCAAAAGAAGTTTACTTTACAAATAAATTTATCAGTGAACTGGTTAACAAACAACACGGTAGACAGCTGCGGTGGGGTGAACCAGAACTCTAAAAGCTCAAAGCCACGTGTTTCTGGAATCAAATGTACCAGGAGATAATAAACTTGGCGCAGCCTAGCGACCATGAAGCGTAGTGTGCGTGTGTGGTGCAATACAGATAAGATAGAGGCGGAAAGTGACACACATATCTGATAGCTACGCACCCTCGAGCATTTCTCCCTAAGTTTTATAATAGCTGTGGATCAAAGAACATAACTACCCTCTAACGAGAGAAGAATCGTAACTTCATACAAAAAAAGAAACAATTGTCTACACTACTAGCGCCGCGGCGGAAACCCTAGGAAACACGACATTCGGCGGGATTTGACATCGGGCGGGACAAATGGAATGGAATCAATAGGTTCTAAGCGGCCTTATTTTTTTTGCATAAAACTGTTAATATTATTATTTAAACTACATGTTAATAAACTGTAAAATGTTAACTACATTACAATTTAAAGTTATATACAAAAAAAATAGGATTATAAGGAATGAATAATGAAATAACAATTCACAGATTTTACGTTTATTTAATAAAATAAAATAAATAAATATGCGCTCACGCCCGTAATCCATAGGGGTTGGCGGATAAGATAGATCCCGGCACACCTCTCCCGCTTCTTCCACATCTCTATGCGTACATGCTCGTCGGTTACGGGTACTTCTTTTATCGCCCTTCTTTAGTATGTCACGTGTTCAGTTCAGTTCTCCTTGGACGTCTGTCAACGCTGCCACTCACTTTTGCAAAATATATTTGTTGTCTCAAAAATAACACTGTCACGAGTACGGAATAACGGATACGGCGAGTATACCGTTACCCCAAACCTTAACCGTAAATTTCAACTATAAATTCTTTCATAATAATTAAAAACTGATTCATGATTTCATGAAATGACTTTTTATTTAAAAGTTTTTATATCATGTAAGATCGATTTTTTTAAGATAGCTCCATCTAACTAAAATATGAGATATCAGTAAGTTAGCCTTTAACAACGCTCTAACAATAGATAATGCTAAAACCTATCAAAAGATGGCGCCAAAACCGAATCTAAGTACACAATTTTATGAAAATCGTTTCCGAGATTATGTGTATATATAAATTGTCTGCAAAGTAGGTAGTAGTGTAGGTATATCACCGGCCTATAGTGGATTACGACAGTGTAACTGACGTCAATTTGATAAATGAACTGAATAAATCATAGCAATTTGATGTGATCCTCGGGAATTCTTGCCACTGACCTTATAAATGTCAGAAAACAAACAAAAGAATACAGACAGAATTTCGCCATAATTTATACTGTACTATCGTCAAAATGTCCCCATTATATGCTGAACCCTATTTAATATGATTGATGATACCGATCTGAGATCAACTTACATTGGAACTGCATTCATCACCACTGCTCCAAAAATGGTGAAGGAAAACAACGTGAGGAAACCGGCATGTCTTAGACCCATCAAATTCGAACACGTGTGACATCCCTCAACCCGCACAGGACCAGCACTGGTAGATTACGGCCTCTCCCTCTCTAGGAGAGGAGGCCTGGATCCCTGAAGTGGAAACTTAGTGTGACAAAGATACTTGTATAACCACATACGTTGTTATCACAACCGTGCACACACGCAAGCCGCATACAGACGCTTTATCTGTACCTAGGTAACCTCTCGCATATTCTGATATCCTGTTACTTAGTTGGTTTAAACACGTGTCTGCTGTCTGCCCAGCCTGCTTCGCCCATCGTGACTTTTAACTTGACAGCCGCGTTAGTTCGATAAAAATTTGACATACCTTTCAAAAACCGGGCGTTAAAGATTTTATTACAATTTGTTCATACCCAAAAAATTATTTTGAAAATTCAAAAATAAGCAAATGTTTGAAATAATATTTTAGTGGGATTTTGTAGGGTGTCGGCAGTTTTTTATTTTAAAACCACGGATAATCATGCAAAAGAACTTTTTAACCTAGACCTCTGCATAAAAAACAAAACCATAATAAACCTCTTATCTGTCACTCGATATGACAGTTCACACACACACACACGACATGCTTTTCCTGTGTTTCAAATGCCACACAGCCATTTCAAAGGGGAACTAGCCACGTGTTTCTGTCATGGAATATACTAGGATAACGTAAGACCACTAAGGATGGTAATGGCATGAAGCTTACAATGTGTAGGCGAAAAGTTGCACACCTACAATGTAGCACACAAGTGACCTAAATGGTTCATAAAATTCCTGTCTTCTGAAGACGAATAAAACATCTGAAAACTACTGCAGATTTTTTAAATATTATTTGGATACAAACCAACAGCTCTTTTGTAGTGATTATTTCAAAACGAAGGTCGCTTGAATTACAAATTTGACGTATTTGACGTTTTTGCTATACCAAAGAGGTTGAATATTTCCAAAAAGGTCGAACTGACTATGCCCATCAAGACGCAATAAAGAAGACAAAGGAAAAAATCAATGGACAATCAAGAACAGAGTGGAAGAGTCGTGTAGCGAAAAATTTTATGTTTTTATAAATTTTGATTGTTCCACATCAAGATAGAATTTTGGTAAACAAACATCACTTAAAATACATGGCGGTCATTACACTTCATCGGAAATATTGTAATTTGGTGGAATATCATAACATAAAGCGAAGTGAAATTGTATTATAGCTAGCTAATGTTATAAGTAAAGTAATGAAATGAGAAAAGGTTGTTTTACGAAAATATTTTGAAATTTGCGAACATAAAAGGTGTAACCCATGTTTACAATAATTCCATTTCCATTACGGTTTAGTTGTCATCTTGTATGTGAAATAGTTTTATAAAAATTGATTTTGTATCTTACATTTCCGTAGATAAAAAACAGTGCGTGTATCAGTGTTTACACGCGGAGGAAGTAACACTTCTTTGGCTTATATGTATTAAATTCTATAATAAATATCTTATTTTAAATTAGTCTTATATACAGACTGTAACAGAAGGAGTAGATCAACTGTGGAGGGGTGAGGAATATCTATCGATTTATCCCAATTTATATTCAGCTATTTTCAAAGTTAATTGATAATTGACGGCCAGCCGCCTGCCTGACTCCAACCATCCTCGGGCTTCTTTTTTTTTACACTGTCATTAGAAATTATTTCAAAAACATTTGCCTCGCACCAGGATATCATGTCAAAAGAAGTATTTAAATAGTCAAGGGCATAACCTTTCTTAATCTTCCTGTTCGATAAGTAAACTTAAATCAATACGGGTAGTCTATGATAGCCTAGACAAAAAAAAAACAATAAATGGCAAGATGACAAAATTTCTTTTGAGCATACACAATGTATCGTGTATTTTATATTGGCCTGCGCCTCGTTTAATTTGGAGGTATATTCGGTATTGTACACAAACTTTTTGTCATAAGGGGAGTATTATACATAAAATTCGACTTGATTTTAGTCAGGGATTCAGAGGGATCTAGGAGTCCTTGACCAAGCTGCCAAACGAGAAGTGGCACGGTGCTCGGTTGTTTTAAAGTGACGTACAGGTTTGTATTTTGTATTCAGATACAATATCCAAAAGTATCTTATATCTGATCTGTTAAACACTTATTTTTATAGTATCTTGTATGTGGTCAGACTGCGAATTCGCTACATGATTCTTCTGATCCCCCAGTACGTGTATCGAATAAGTGTTGGGTGTGTTAGCAACGCTACACGAGTAAACAACTGCAAACAACGCCTGTTGTGTCGTCACCTGCGAGAGGTGTGTACCAAACAAATTACCAGGATGTTAGGTTACTAGTAAGTAATTGCAGGTGGATACGGCTGGAAGAATCACAGACAAATGTTAATAAAGAAGAGCTTTATTAGTTAACTATTTATTCTCAATAGAATTAACAAGTTGTTTTAGTCTAAGATTAATTTAAAAAGCCTAAGTTAAAAAGCAATGTTAGCTATCTGTACGTTTTATGCGAGCTTATTGGAGCTAAAAGTGTCTTCATGGGGTGAGATTGCCACATTAGGATACCACATGAATTTCAGAAACTGCCCAACCCTGGAAACGGTCGTTTGCGATTATCATTTAAAAAAAAACATAGGCACTCATAAGGACTGCCGAAAAAGTGAAAACTCAAAACAGGTCGGAAGACGGGACAATAGTTCAAAAATAAATAACTCATCAACAAAAACAAACCCTTGTTTGTGTCTTGATAAAATTCAAAATTGAATATGTGTGCAATATATAAATAAAACAACTGAACGTCGGAACTGTTCTAAATTTAAATAAGCATATTGCTGTCCCGTGTTGCGCATGTTGTTCACGCGAACATAAATTTCTCCTACCAAATATCCTCTAAAGAAGTTTTAACTTCAAAAATTTACACCAGCTGGTAAAGGATCAAAGCTCACTCATGAACCTCATACCGTCACGACCTCATTCGTGAAACACAAAAAGAAAGAATAATAACAAAATAAATTGTTTTTTGATATTCACAGCCTTCATTGGTTGTCATCGGTTGCTAGGCAAGAAACAAACACTGACAACGGAATCGCAAACACGTGTTTCAGTGACAAAAGTACTAGGGTATCAGAAAGCGCGGGTACGTGTTGCGCAATCTCTGTGTTCCTTTGTGAACCACGCATGTGTATCGCGGGGAATGGGGTAGTTGGGGATGTGGGCGTGGCCTAGAGATAATCGAGAAAGAAAAGGGAAGTTATGCTAGAACCCTAACATCGTTACAGCGCGGGTAAAAATTGACGATATGTTCCATTCTTTTTTTACTTTATTTAGGAAATAAGCTCATTACATGTACATGTAGACTCCGAGTTCCATTTATAAATCTGTTAAATAATAAGCCAAAAACAAGAAAAAGCACAAAAACTAAATCGACCGCTGAATGTTTATTTATTTGATTCTAAATTACTTTAACTACTACAATTTTTTTTAGTTTATTTAGGAAATAAACAGTCATTACTCAGTAGTTAAAAAAAATATTTTACACGTAGACTCAGAGTTCCATTTATTAATCTGTTAAATAAGACAAAAACAAGAAAAAAATACAAAAACTAAATCGACCGCTGAATTATTTTTTTTGATTCTAAATTACTTTAACTACTGAAATATTTTATTTTATTTTACACTATATTACGTCTAAAAAGTTATTAGAACTAAATACTATTTTATACAAATAACCACGAATACATTTTTATTGCGTGAGCTATGCTTGGTTATTTCCATCTTGTCATATTTTGTGAGCTTAATCAAACGTAAGATGCACCGCTTGAAGATCAAGCACCAGATGTTAAGAGAAAAAAACAGAAATAACGCGCCCTACTTTGAGACAGAATTCCTGACTCACGACATCACGTGCTTGGAGCGCAAAAATTACTAAGGAGGCATAAATTGAAAAGAAGTTTCTGAAAATACTCTCACCCATCCGTTGTCCTGGGTGAGCGACAAAGATAGGCAGTACGATCTCGTTGTCTGCTGTTACTAAGCGAGATGGGTTTGACCCGGGCGTGTATCTAAACAAATATTTATTTTTGTTTTTATCAGTTTCGCGTGGTACCTTACCCCTTTATAAACTTACTCGACGAAAATCGACAAAGGGGAACATGCTCGCGATAAGTTAGTTAACCCGTTGTGCGATAACGTGCAAAGGACTAATAAGGAGCACACTACGCGGAAGATATGTCGCTCCGTCGCGACGTCAGTGCCCGTACAGATTGTTTGACACTGAAAGATTTGTTTTAGAAGTGCAGCTCTAAGAGAAAAGCTGGATAGAACGACAAAGCATGGGAAGAGATAGCGAAAATATTTTACTATAATTGGGATGATGAAATAGAAACAAAACATCGAAAACTTGGTTAAATTGCACAATTCCAAATCGAAGTGTATTCATGGAACCCAATATTTACACTTTCCTCCTCTTTCTTGTCTTAAAAATTCATAAATTGTTATCACTTCTCGATAGAAGTGGATTCGATAATCCACTTCGTAGCGTGGTCATCTACAACCGTATAGGCGTTGGCAGTAGACTGATAGATAATCTGCGATTAATTTTGAATATTCATTGTAGCTGCTGATTTACCGCAAATGAAGTTTGTCGTCGGAATTTCCAACAAGTATATAAACAGACAATATAATGTCGCAGATTATCGCGCGTCGCGTCGCGTTCCGGTTCCCGACCGGGGAACAACGGCTAAAACACGTGTTTGCGTCCAAGAATGTACCGGGAATTCATAAACGACAAGACCTGTTGCCAAGTTTGCCGTTTGTACTTTTGTAGTATACACAAAAGTGTGTATTATTATAATATATATGTGCTTAATTTGTTTTATTAGAACAGAGATCTATAATCGAACCTGACCGAAAAAAGTGTAAGCGATAACAGATAAAAACTGACATGTGGCTTACGAATAAATATAGATTTGTACATTAGAAAGTATATTTATAATTACAATTGTGTATTATAACTATTTCATTAAAAAAAATGAGTTTAAATTGATTCTTCCAAAGACATTTAACAGTAGTAGAGCCCACAACAACAACATCTGTTGCACGAGTGGGAAGGCTCGACCGGTGAAATACCACGACCTCACAGAAAACAGGCGTGAAGTAGACGTAGAGTACGTTTCGTCTGATGAGTGAGGTGCCGGAGGCCTAATTTAGTCCTTTTCCTTTTCCCACCCTTTCCTCATACGGATAGTATAGGAACGGGAAGAGGATTAGACGGGGAGGGGGTTGGCGGGAAAACGATATATCCTTTTTTCCTGTCTATGCCCTTCTCTGACCATTACAATAAAAAAAAATACAAATCTTAACGTAAAAGACTGTGCAAAATACACAACCAAACACTTTTTTACTTTACGTGGCATTGCAACACATGCCGGCAATAGCTAGTTTTTTATACATAACTGTCAAAAGATGATTTCAATATTTTGACCCCGACGTGATTTGAACACGCAACCTTCTGATCTGGAGTCAGACGCGCTACCGTTGCGCCACGGAGTCGATGGTAGGAGTTATGAATTCCCTTGATATATCCACCGTCCACTCTTTTTCAAAAGTAATATTTAAAACTGCAGATTTAAAACCAAAATAAGATTTAACAAAGTAAACAAATACTTCTTATATCCAAATTATCACCTACCTACCTACCCTTTTCTCCGGCATCGTTCAGAGAAGCTGGGGAAACCTTTCCAAAACACGTGTCTTAGAATCGGTTTTACTAGGAGAACAGAAGCATAACGGTACGGTACAATCCATAAAACGGGTATGTGCTATATCAATGAAAGAGACATCAATATCGCTACGAGCTCTTCAACCATCCGTCCCTCTCTAAACGAAAATGATCCTTCTTGTGTAGGAGAGCAGGTTTCACCATTAAAGCACTTCCAATCCGGTCATAAACACTAAAGTAACGGCCCGAGCCGAGGCTCAAGAGGGAGCCCTCGAGCTTAGTTACTGCAAAGAGGATTAGGCTCTGCGCTCTGCCTCCTCAAATCCGGTGAATCTGTTAAAGCCTCATCCAGGCTAACAGTGACAAGTCAGTCACAAAAAAAAATAAAGCACTGATCCGATAATAGCTACAGATCGAGCAGAGGCTGAACCAAGTCACTCAATGGAGCGTCCACCGAAACGACCTAAGATCTCGGTGGCCTCCCAATCCGGTTATAATAATAAAGTGACGTCCCGAGCCGAGGACTCGGCTCGGGACGTCGAGCTTACTAAGCCTAAGCCTCTTCAAGTTACTCTTAAAGAGGCTTAGGCTAGCCACCTTTTGCACGCTGCCGCCTCTAGCCCGGTGTAGTGCCAAAAAAAACATTCTAGCAACTCTCTGTCACTGACTCGAGATCAGAATCATCGCGTTGAAATCACGTCGGGGTCAAAGTTATTTTTTTTAACAATATTAAGGTAGTAAATGCACAATGGATTACCTGATATGAAAATCAGACACTGGAGGAACGAAAGGCGCCACTTGCTGGTGTGCTCTTTCCTTGAAGGACTTAAGTCGGTATGAACATGCCGCAGGAGACCGAACATTCCTTAAGGGCCGAACCACACACAACGTATGATGTGCGACGCGTTTTGCATCGCGTTACCAACTTATATTGCTTTTAATATAATTTTTACCCACCGTTCATACCTCGCGCAATTTACGCAGAGCGTTGCGAACGTGTCCTCGCACGTTTTGGCGTATTTTGAGCGTATGTAACGCGCTGTGTTTTACGCTAATATTTGACGTAACATACGCTGCGTGTGGTTCGACCCTTAAGCAGTTATTTTGAAATTAGAAGCGTCCACGACGAACTAGTATTACATTTTTTCATAGCTTTTAGTTATATTATTTATTTTAACATCTAAGACTGGACTTTTGTACCATAAAAAAATTCAAAAAAACGAGACACTAAGACGACATGCAACTTAAGCTTATGACATCAGCACAAGTTTTTGAAGTTAAAACTTTGTAAGCTGGTGAATTTAACAGTGGTAGAGCCCGCAACAATAACATCTGTTGCACTTATGGGCCGGCTCGACCGGTGAAATACCACGACCTCACAGAAAACAGGCGTGAAGTAGAAGTATTCTGCGTTTCGTCGATGAGTGAGGTCCCGGAGGCCTAATTTCAGTCCTCTTCCCCTTCCCACCCTTTCCTCATCAGGATAGGATGGGAACGGGAAGAGGATTAGACGGGGAGGGGTTAACGGGGAAAAGGAAATATCCTTATTCCTGTTTATGCCCTCCTCTGTCCATTAAAGGTAGGCAACGCATCTGCAGCACATTTTCTTGTTGCGGATGTCTATGGGTAGCGTTCACTTAACATCAGGTGATCCGCTCGCTCGGTTGCCACCTAATCCCATAAAAAAAAAATGCGCGACGAGAACGTTACGAAAAGTGGGATTGTGCGAGTGTATCGGAATTTATTTGAATTTGAAATTCAGTTTTGACGAACTTTATTTCATAATTTTTTTTCTATAAGATGTCAGCTACGTGTATTCCGATCCCTCCCTTCACATTTTGGACGCGGAAAAAGGCGTTTGTATCTTTCAGGTACGAGGCATGTTGTGGAAGTGACGAAACACGTGCACTCTGTGATAATGTACTAGGGTATCAAAAAAGGGCAGTAGAGATTACGCGATAAGCATATGTGTGCGTACTGTAAGAGAGCATATACATATGTGTGAACGGTACACGGATACGGAATATTGTTTTTTTGAAGTGTAAATTAAAGCCGCGACGGTATTTATAGTAGGGTAAAATCTTATAGACATGCAACATGAGTCGGCAATTTGAATTTGGAACAGTTTCGACGAACTTTTTTTTCATATTTTTCTCGTGTAATTTAGAATTAAGAGGGTTCATTTTTGTTGATTGTTTATTTTTGAACTATTATCACGCCTGTTTTGAGTTTGCACTTCTGTCCTTATTTTTTGAAGTGAAACTTCTCTATAGACGTATTAGCATTTTTCTGTCACGAAAAAGCGTTACGACGGCGAGGAGGAAGTTTTTTATGGTTGTTAATTCATATTCTGATTTACCGATTTTCATCATTTTTATTTTTTATTTCACAGGTAGTGCTTGTCATGTGGTCCCATTTTCTTAATCAAAAACTGACAAGTAGTTTTTGAGTTATTCTTATCAATGAGTACCAAAAAGTCGGTTAAAAATTGGACAAATTTACTTTCTTGGCTTACGTAAGCTAAACTATAGGACTTAGATTAAAATGATATATGAAAGAATTGTAGCTCTTTAAATATGCTAAATAAAAATCTGCGATGACTTATATCTTATCTTCTATGGTTGTCTTACAATAACCATTTTTTGTCACTTTTCCTGGAGGAGGCATTCCTCCCTTCTCCTATAAAAGTATCACTAAATCTTAACATCAATTATTTATCATTATGACCCCGACGTGATTTGAACACGCAACCTTCTGATCTGGAGTCAGACGCGCTACCGTTGCGCCACGGAGTCGATGTTCCGACACTTGAATTTGCGTAACTGTAAAGAAAATTTCACTAATTGAGATATTATTAATAATTCAGCTGTGATATATCTAATCCAGTTTTGATATTCATTAACTAAGAAGTTCACATGTTTGTTATCAGAAATAAGACAGTAAGCATTAGATTTGATGCTATTACTTGTCTTACTTTCCCTTAAAAATATATCAGCAATAAGCAAAATAAATGAAAAACATTTATACTGTCTCCGCCCACTCTTTTTTTCAGTCATATTTTAAATAACTGCAGATTTAAAGTCAAACTTAGTACGATTTAACCAAGTAGAGATTTTTTATTTCCTATAAAAATATCATCATCAACTTTCTCAATGGAACACGTGACTTATAAACTGTTTTACTAGGAGAACAGAAGCATAAAGGTACGACACACCACTTTTAAAATTCAAAATCCATAAAATGGGTATGTCCTATATCAATGAAAGAGAAACCAATATCCCTACGATCTCTTCAACCATCCATCCCACTCTAAACTACAATAATCCTTCTTGTGTTGGAGAGCAGATTTCTCTGTCATTCAACGCCACCTAGGAGCAATACACGTGTTCTCTCAAATTCTTAACAAGGGAATCAGAAAATATCAGGAGTAATTGTGTTGTGTGAAGAATGTGTTATTTACAACAGCAAAAATTATTTTATACCGTTCTTCATCATTTGGTATACTGGTATAACCCATATTTGGATAATTGAAAGCCACACGACAAGTACCATGTTCAGAGTGGGCTTCAAGTCCAACGTAAACCGTCTTTAACGTCTAAAACGGGAATTCACAGTCGTTTCCATACTTTTCTTTTAAATTTGGTATCATGCAAGCGAGGCAAAAGAAACGTACCGAATATGTCTTAAGATGAACAGCGCGGATCCCACTTTTTCCTGCCAAAATTATAGAAAAAAACTAACTGCAGCTAAACGCGATTTTGTGGCTCAATTTTTCAAAACAACTGTTAATTGTGTAATTGTTGTTTATGTTTCTTGTTGTAAGACGGTAAAACAATATAGAGATAGCAAATACACAATGGGTCATCTGATACTAACGTCATCAACACTGGAGGAATTGAAGGCGCCATTTACCAGTTTTCTCTTTTCTTGAAGGACCTAAGTCGGCATGGACGAGGAAAGGGACGGCAGGAAGCCGAACATTCCTTAAGGGTTGAACCACACACAACGTATGATGCGCGTTACGAACCTGTATTTCTTTTAATATAACTTTTACCCGCCGTTCATACCACGCGCATATTTCGCAGAGCGTTGCGTAACGTATCCTCGTACGTTTTGCGTATTTTGAGCGTAAGTTGCGCGCTGTATTTTACGCTAATATTTGATGCAACAGACGCTGCGTGTGGTTCGACCCTTAAGCGATTATTTTAAAATTAGAAGCATCCGCGAACAACAATTATTATTTTATTTAACATCTTTGGTAAAATAAAAAACATCAAAGTATGTAAATATTATTATTTATTATTAAATGCGTCTGTCTGCACGCAATCACACCCTTAACACTATGGATGGCGATGTAAGTACAGACGACAACTCAAAAATTAATAAATGAGCTAATCTCAAGTCACTAATAGGTATAATTGCAGTTTTTAATTCTGTACGATATCCTCCTCACGCTTTTCACATTTTGGACGTCACGTGCTATGAAAAGGTGAGCGTTTTTTTTCTCTTTATTTACGCAATAAAAACATATTAATTAGTATGGCGTAAACCCGGCAGGGTTTTAATATCACTGCTAGTCGCTCAGTTCATATAATGTTATCACTGCTAATTTCTTATTTTCTAATCTTTTAAATATCTTACTTATTAAAATTATTTTTTGTTTTTAACCTATTGTTTAAATTTCCTCAGATAAAAAGGCCGATTTTATAAGATTTTCGAGGGCGGCACTGTTCAGGTCGTTGAGCAGTTTCGGTAGAAAGTACTCCCAAGTAGCTTTCAGGTTCGAGGCGAGTGTGACGAAACACGTGCACGCTGTGATAATGTACTAGGGTATCAAAAGTCGACAGTAGAGATTATGCGATAAGTATATGTGTGCCTATTGTGAGTGAGCAATATTATGGTGTTATTCATGCGGTTATCATTTTTGAAGTAAAAAGTAACTTTAGTCGCGACGATATTTATAGTGGGGTAAACTCTTATAGATTCTGATCGATATGCTCGACATGCAACATACTTATTTGAATTTGGAACGGTTTCGACGAATGTTTTTTTCATTAATTTTTCTTGTATTCAATTTTGAATTGTATTGTGAAGAGTCAAGGGTTCTTTGTTGATTATTTATTTTTGAACTATTATCAAGCCTGTTTTGTGTTTTCACTTCTGTCGGCAGTCCTGACTGCCTAAGTTTTTTTTAAAATATCGAGTGAATAAAAAAATTTATATAGTTACTTAATTTATTTTCAACAAACCATGATGTACTTGTGGTACGGGAGCCGAAGCGGGACACACGCAGCATACGTTGACGCTACGTTGAAACACACGTAGCGTCAACGTATGCTGTTGCGTGTTACCCTTAAACCTTATTTTAAAATTAAACGCATCATCGAAGAACAAGTATTATATTTTTTCTATAATAGCTATTGGTTCTCTTTAACATCGAAAACTGTACTTTGGTACAATAAAAAAAATCAAAGAAACGAGATACTAAGACGACGGGCAAATTAGGCCCAAGTTGGTCGGAGTTATGACAATAAAATATTACCGCTATCCTTTTTACACCTTCGACATGTGTGAATGTTGCTGTCTCTGTCTTTGGAACACAGTTAACACTGATTTTGTATGTATATTTTGTATCTATGGTATATAATATCATTCGTTATATGCATACAAAAACACTAGTCGAAAATGTTCCAAAGACAAAAATATTCACACAATGTTTTTTGATCTGTTAAAACTTTTTGGACACAATGCTTTGAAATTATTTAGACTTAAGAAAGAAGACGTCGACAAAGAAATAAAATAAGTTATGTGTTCCATTTTTAGTCACTTTGCTTGGAGAAGGCATCTACAGCTTCATCGAGGCAGCAGGGCGCAGTAGGTCCTAGTCTGAACCTTTTTCGCATTACTAGCATTGGGCATACGATAAATATGACCCATTGGTCGTTTGCTCACTTCTCCTGTAAAACATGATTTACTAATTGAGATAGATATATTATTATAATTAATTTAGACGCAGTGGAAACGATCCTGGTCTTACTAGCTGTCTAATCCAATTTTATATTCATTAACTAAGAAGTTCACCACACCAAATCAAACCAAATCACCTACCTCCCTCTTATGGTGTCGTTCAGAGCTGGAAGAAAACTTTCTCAATGGAACACGTGTCTTAGAAACTGTTTTACTAGGAGAACAGAAGCATAACGGTACGATGCAATCCATGCAACTGGTTTGTACTATAAAAGATATCTATGAAAGAGATATCGCTACGAGCTCTTCAACCATCCCCCCTCTCTAAACGACAATGATCCTTCTGGTGTAAAAGTTCAGGTTTATATTATATGATAGGAACTGACTGACTCTAGATCAGAATCATCGCGTTCAAATCACGTCGAGGTCAAAGTTCTTTTTTTTAACAATATAATGGTAGCAAATGCACAATGGGTCATCTTACACTAACGTCATCAACACTGGAGGAACTGAAGGCGCCATTTGCCAGTTTGCGTTTTTCTTGAAGGACCTAAGTCGGTATGGACGAGGAAAGGGACGGCAGGAGGCCGAACATTCCTTAAGGGTCGAACCACACACAACGTATGATACGCGTTACGAACCTGTATTTCTTTTAATATAACTTTTACCCGCCGTTCATACCACGCGCATGTTTCGCAGAGCGTTGCGCAACGTGTCTTCGCACGTTTTCAGCGTAAGTTGCGCGCTGTGTTTTACGCTAATACTTGACGCAACATACGCTGTGTTCGACCCTTAAGGTGTGGTTCGACCCTTAAGCAGTTATTTTTATATTAAAAGCATCCTCGAATAACAAAGTTTTACATTTTTTCTATAATATCTATTGGTTTATTCTTCTACTAGCTGTGTCCCGCGGTTTCACCCGCCCTGCAATTTTACCTAAACGAAATGTATATATTGTATTACCTACTTAATACTACCGTAACCTCATCATCATCTCCCTGCCCTTTTCCCGCGTATGTGGGGTCGACACAATATGGCCGTAACACAGTTAAATTGATATACCTTTTTTATTTATATACCGATTGAGATAAAACAAACACTAAATGTTTAAAACACGAATGAAGCTTATCAATAGATTAATGAAAACAGCACCCAAATCGGTTAAACCGTTTCTGAGATTAGCGGTAACAAACGCACAGACAAACAGACGAAAATTCTAATAATCATTGTTTTGGGTTTTATATGAAGGTAAAACAATACCAGTTTATGTCAAATATCTTCCATGTACAGACAGCGATCAGTTACATTTTTATTATATGTATAGATTTAACTTTGGTAAAATAAAAAGAAATCAAAGAATCGAGATTAAGACTTCGGGAAAATTAGGCTTGTGAATCGCTTAATCAGCCCGAAATTATAAGTTGTCCTGTTCACCCAATTCACATTTGGGACGTACCGTGCTGTGAAAAGGTCAGCCGTTTTTTTACAGGTTCGAGGCGTGTGTGAGTGACGAAACACGTGCACTCTGTTATAATATACTAGGGTATCAGAAATCGACAGTAGAGATTACGCGATAAGCATACGTGTGAGTACTGTGAGTGAGTGAGCATGTACATGTACACGCTTTTGAATATTTGAATTTGGAACAGTTTCGACGAACTTTTTTTCATTTTTTTTCTTGTATTGAATTTTGTATTTTATTATTAAGGCATAAGGTTTTATTTTTGTTGATTATTTATATATTTATTTTTAAATGTCATAATAATAAAAATTATTATTCGGTTATTTTATTTATTTGCAACAAACCATGATGTACGTACGTTGTGGTACGGGAGCCGAAGAATTTCTGTACATCCACTCATGCGTCAGATTTACAAATCGGGGGTACCTTGGACCATGTTAAGTACCCTACACCACAAACCAGACATCTATGTAGAGCCGCGCGCTTAGGGTAGCTCATTAAATTTGTAAAAAAATGATCATCGGACATGCAATTTAACGATTTGAGCGCGACGTTCGGACGACGACGGAGTGCTGGGATCACAAACTTTTTAAACAAAACCGTCACCTTGACGAGCAATCATCGAGTGCAATCAACTTTTTTAGTTTAAAGGAAATAGTTCAACGATAAAGTGATAAGATGATGTGACGATTTCATCCATCACGTCTGATTATCTCGATACTCCATCACAAACTGATCATCACTAACGTAGTTATAGCTTAATGTTCGGTGAACGAACAACTATTTCCTAGTTAGCTTATCTTAATTCCAAATTAGTTGAGCTGGCGGTGGAAGTTCCGCTTTATCGTTATGTTTTAGATAATTCACACAATATCCTTATAAATTATAGCCTTTATGATATTATTCCGATGTATAAGCTATATTATTGTAAAGTTTCGTTAAAATCCATTCAGTAGTTGCGTGAAAGAGTAACAAACATCCATACTTACATTTCGCATTTATAAGATTAGTAGGATTAAAAGTGTGCTAAGCAAAAAGTAAGTTAAATAACTAAGCTAGCTTAATTTATTATTTGCAAATAAAAATTCGCAAACCAAACCCAATTTTATTTAATCTCAATTGGCCCGGGACAGTGCCGGAAGGGGGAGGAAATGAAGATTGATAAACTCACGTGTCTCCGAAACAAAAGTACTAAGACATCAGAAGCAAATGAAGGTTGATTCGCGTCCTTTTCATAATTATGTGGTTGTCTCCCTCGGGTGTACGGGTGGGGTGATACAGAAAGTAAGAGGGCGTGTGTGCATTTACAAAGTGAGAGGGTGTCCAGAAGCTTAATATTGTATAAAATAACTCCTTTTAAGAAAGCCTTCCGCACCGCACTTCACTCGGCAAATGTGCTGCCAGTTATTTCAAAAACTCAAAGCTTTTCCTAGTCTACCGCAGTCTACTCGTAAGCAAAGCAGTCTACTAGTCTTCCTAGTCTACCAGTGATTTAGTCAATGTGACAACAACTAGTTATGCCGTTTTCTGATTGTTTGGTCTAGTCACATGCCCTAATTCATTTTTATTATCTGTACTAATATTATAAAGGGAAAAAATTTGATTGTTTATTCCGGATTAACTTAAAAACACTTTACTACCTGCTCTTTCTATCAGCGTGTAATTCTATTTTTATATGTCTATCTACCCAAGCGAAGTTGGGTCGTGATGCTAGTTATTTAATGTCCGGAAAGGTCCAAATTAAATCTGCCAAACTTTTTTTTGCTACTAAAATAAATAAAATAAGGAAGGAAGGAATGGAATCACTGAGGCCACGTGTTCCGCGTAGGCAAAGTACCAGTATATCATAAAGCGTTAGCGGTAATACAATGCAAGGCATTTCCAACAACAAAGGATGGATGCAGCCAATGGAGCACGTGTCTTAAGCTGCGCACAGCGGGTTCGGATCTGTAGTTAATTGCATTTACTTTTTTTTCCTTAATATCTTTTATTACTTAATATTTTTACCCAACGAATTCTTTCAATTTTTTTTATGGTAGAAGGTGGCAAACGAGCAAGCGGATCACCTGATGTTATGTGAGCGCTACCCATAGACATCCGCAACAAGCAAATCTTTTGCGGATGCGTTGCCTACCTTTAATGGACGGAGGAGGGGGGATAGACAGGAAAAAGGATATTTCCTTTTCCCCGTTAACCCTCTCCCCGTCCAGTCCTCTTCCCGTTCCCATCCTATCCTTATGAGGAAAGTGTGGGAAGGGGAAGAGGACTGTAATTGGGCCTCCGGCAACTCACTCGTCAGACGAAACGTAGAGTACTTCTACTTCACGCCTGTTTTCTGTGAGGTCGTGGTATTTCACCGGTCGAGCCGGCCCATTCGTGCAACAGATGTTGTTGTTGCGGGCTCTACCACTGTTAATCCCAGCTTTGTTGTGGAGCACATGTGCCGGGCATCGCATGTACGAAGACATCAGATAACTGGATAAATATGTAGATAAATTGGAAAGCTTGCGAACGAGTAGCTCAGTTAAGTAATGGGAAAATTGCACAAGCGTAATTTGATTCTTGTTTTGTTTTTCAATAAATTCGTACGGAAGGTACGAAAGTCCGAACAGACCAGAATGTTTTAAGTCATTTAATACGAGAAGGGAGAGGATTCTATCTTTCTCATTTATGATAAGCGACGATCGAACATCAACAAACATACCCCGCGCTGTGTATTCGGGAGGAAAACTTAACTTCTCCAATTCTTCGTCCGTCCAGCAAATTAAAATAACAGATGGCGCTGTTATAAGTCATGAAATGTAAAATTTGTTAAAATGCCATCTGTCCGTAATTTTGCCATTCATTATGATTTTTTTTTTACTTTTATCTGACTACGCTTCACAATAAGCTTATTTTATTACTATTTTATATACAATCTTAGATTAATATAACACATTTGTCTATTTCCAAATTAAAATTTAATAATATTTTATCTTGCATTTTTTTCTAACAGTGTCATCTATATAAACATGTCAAAACTTTTTCGAACTGAGTAAAACAAATAAATGTACCTACCTACTTTAAACTCAATATAACATTTGCGAAAGATGTCACTGTTTTTTATTTTTGGTGGGAAAACATTATTATAGGCGATTTTTTAAAGACTTGACGACTGGCATTTACCGCCATGTTACCGAGGGTTTCCACTGGCGTAATATCGTGTCCCCATACAAGCTTTCTCATTATTTTTCTCTCTGAAAAATGTGATGACAATATGTTTTATGTAAATGTTTTTATTATAATATACTAACGCAATAGTATTATTTTAAATGCTTGTTAAAGTGTACTATAACCACATACTACTTTGCGTTTTTCTTCAGTTTTAGTACGAGTAAATCTCTCCTTAAATAGAACGCATGAAGACATATTAATACCATTGAATTATAAAACAATTATACACACATATTACATATTAATATAAAACAAACCATGTAATTTTTTATTTCCAATGACTGCCTATTTTCACGAACTTTCTCTATCGTCTGCATTTATTTGACCAATAATTGGTGACGTGTCGATAAAAGATTTGTTCACTAATGATAAACTCAATAAGTAATATTACAATTGACAGACATTAAGAGAATATTTTGTCGGCAACTTTCAAACTTCGATTTTATTCTTAAGAAAGTTGTGTTTCTGAACGATGTATCTTTAAGAATTCCTGGTTCATATAATATCAATAGCCTTTGCCTGGTCATAACTTAATGTCAGGTGATATGTTTAATTGTTCTCCGACTGCTACTGGACTTGGTATTTAACTCACATACAATCCACATGATGATATATTAAAAGACAACATTTTCATCGTCACGTTTACGTCTAAATATAATGAAGACCAAGCTTGAAATTCTAAGTGATTTTATCAACATAAAAACTAGTCTGCCGCCGTGGGCCGTCCGCCATATTGAATGTAGAATGACTTCACTTAGCTAATCCTGCATTGTCATCCAAACTAAATGTGTTTTATAACTTTATCGCTTGAGGATAAATGCGTACGAAGATTGCACGTTAACTAAAAGCTTGTGATAAAAGTACGGGACGGGGAAGTACTCCAACCTGTCACTGAATACACGTGCAAAGAAGTTATGTTTATATTTTTGATGAAACATGTCTTATGTGTGTCCCACCATAATTTTTATTGATAAATCTCGATGCCAAAATAGCTGAGGAAGTCAATTATTATTTTTTCTGCTTCGCATAAGTGCTGTAAAGTACTTGAAACGTCAGGAACATTAGAGAACCGCGAAATTTTTCCATATCCGTAATTTTTTTTTAATTTCAATGTGTAGCTTTTGTGTCTTAAAAATCCTAAAGTCAGGGAAAACATATTTAATGCTTGTATCAATATTTTATGAGAGATATTGTGTGTATTGATTGTTTATAAATCAAATATCATCGCCCGTACAGTACACCTGGAAGAGTATAACAGAAACACTTGTCTTCTTCGATAATTCTGTTAATTCCGGAACTGATGAGCACTGAGGCGGGAAGAAATTAACGAATTGACGAATCAAGACGCACATACAATCTATCTATTCTATCGATACATATAAAAGAAGACTGACTGACTGACTATGAACGCACAGCCCAATGGGGCTTGGACACTTGAAATTTTGCATAGAGATTACTGTTATTACGTATGGGAGAACTATGAAGTATTTTCTAAATTCTTTATTAAATTGCACGGCGAGTTAAACCGCACAGTTCAGCTTATTGTTTTATGTTTGAGAATTATACAGATATCAATCAGCAATAAAATCCCAAACTTTGGACAATCTGGCCGTCGTATATCGCCGACAGGATTAAGGTGTTATTTTACTAATTATTAATTATATTTTTATTACAAAAACTTTGCAAGACTCATAGGTTTATTCTAGACTTTTCCACTCTATTATCAACTCGCACTCTATGTCGAACTTTTTCAATTCATCCACTTGCAACGTGATCACATCAACCTCGTCGGGGCACGTCGACGGATCAAAGTCAACAGATTCCTCGTAATATTCAACTGAACTGAACTGGTACTCGCTGCGCCTGATTTTGTCAGCTTCTACATTTGCATCTTCAGGTGATGGGATCTCTTTGACATTTGCAGTTGTTACGGGCTTAAACAGAACTTCATCCATTACGTTTGCTTTCGATTCTTCTACGCGAGTAATGTTTTCGTTTGGTACCGCAGTCGCATTACTGTTATTGCCTTCATTACGTCTCTCCACCTCTGTATCCATACCTGAACATGGATCTTGAATATCCTTTTCATTAACAGGAATTGCATCGACCGATACAAATTCCAATAAAGCGGCATCTTCTCTAAGTGATTGTTTATATCTCGTGATACGATCTTGTAAAGTTTCGGCTTTACACATTCTATTACTTAACGTTAAATCTCTGTTCTTTAGATGAGCTATATGCCACTCCTCATCATCTTCGTCTTTCTCGAATCTTCTATTAGATCTGTGCAAATCGAAATCGATCTTGTCTTGCCTCCGATCGCTCCCTACATCTGGTTTTTCTTCAGACACGACTTCTTTGTGAGCAGCATAACCTATAGTAAGTTGTAAAAGAAAATATCTTAGAAGTAAAATGTTCATTTCCTATTGTTAGTGCGATTACATATACAAGAATATATATTATGAGAAATTCTAAGAAAAGTGTAAGCACACAGCAAATCACTGTATCACGGTAAGCGGTGCGTGAACCAAACATAATTTTAATTTGTGCAATTGTAAACATTTCTTATGCTAGTAGCCCTGTGGCTGTTAAGTATTTTAACAGTGGTAGAGCCCGCAACAACAACATCTGTTGCACGAGTAGGTCGGCTCGACCGGTGAAATACCACGACCTCACAGAAGACAGGCGTGAAGTAGAAGTGCGTTTCGGTGGATGAATTAGTTGCCAGAGTCCTAGTTCTAGACTTCTTCTCATTCTTTTCTAATAAGAAGGGGTGGAATGAGGATTGATGGGGGAAGGGAATAGATAGGACAAGGAAATATCCTGTTTCTGTCCTCTGTCCATCAAAGGTTATCAACACATCGCAGCCTTTGCCTATTTGCCCCCTTTCTGCAATAAAACAATATGGAAATATAGGTAGTAAATGTATGTTCATGTAAATGTAATTTTTGTACCTAAATACATTATAATCAATTTAAACAAATATAACAATTTAATAAAGGAAAATAACCGCAACCGCCCATCGCAAGTTCACGAGGCATCAGTGACAGATCGTTATCTAGGCAGCGCTAACTAATCCATTCATAGCCGGCTACCGACATAACTACCCTTCAAACGTTGGAAAATACTTCAATTAGTGGCGCACACCCCTTGCGAGATCAAAACAGCCCAATTACCTCGCAGCACGACCCCTTTAATAAACCCTCATTTGCTCAAATCTGAAATAAAGACGATGATAAATAATAACAAATTTGCAAAGTGAAAAGTCCCGAAATTAGCATGTCGTTTGAATAAATTGACAGATAATGCGACTTCGAGACCCCGCCATATTCGAATTTTAAATAAGATGAAGCGCGACAGCGCTGCAAAGTATGTGTACGTTTAACGGTACATCGTGTGTACTTGTTTATGTGCAGCGCTTCAGCCGCTGGAGGGCTGTCGCAAATGTTAACAAGTCGCTAAGAGATGCAAATTGACAGCGGTTGGCAGCGCTGTTTCCAAATGGCGCCAAGTCGTTTGCATAATTTTATACGAATTGAAATGTATACATTTTGAGAATTGACAAAATTGAAAAGGTTTCTATAGTTTTGGAGTATTTTAATAGATCTATTTTTATACGTTAACATTATCTACGTGTTAATAAATAATTTAATTGTAATATCTTTGAATTGTCAAAATAAATATTATACAGTTTTTGGAGTAGTTATTCTAAAAGTAATGAACAATCTAAAACCACATCTATATCTAAGATACATTATACAATACGTAATTAAATCTAAAAACTAAAAAATTTATTGCACATTCTCCTTTGCTACTGCCTTTTATGAACGTTATATTTATTTCTTCGTGTCTGCAGGAAGTTAAGCCTTATAAAAAAGCAACCAGTTTTTTTGTTATTTTTTTGACATTTGTAATTTTGACGTCCTAATGTCAAACAATATTGTAATAAAACTTTATATATATACACCCGTTCTTGTAACAAAGATTCAATTTATCTCCTATTTGACGGATGATAAAAATGCTTTAATTACAAATATTTTTATGAACCCTTGAGTCACGCATTAGCCATTAGAAATGCATTGCATATTGTATGCCTCTTGAAATAATTACTAAATAGTAGTTTGGTATCCGGTCGCTGTTCTCGATATTCCAAGAATACCGGAATCTACTGAAATACAGATTTATTGGTAATTAAATAATTACAATTAACAAAACTATTAAAAATTAAAAAGTTGACAAAATCTACACCAAACTACAAAAAAATTTGGAGCATTAGAATTACACGAACTAAAAAATAAAAACTATGAAATATCAAACAAAAAATAATAATAATTTAAAAATTCACTTTAAAAGCTTTGTGGCGAAGGAGTTTTTATACATTTTTACTTTTTATATCAAATTCAAAATTATTTTTAAAATGATTTTTCGCTTTGACATTTTGTGGACTGTCATGGAACTGATATTATTTTATGTACGTGTTTGTTAAAATAAGATTTAATAATTGTCTGTATACGTTCTTCCAATAAATGCCTACAGCTTTTTGGATAAGCCAAAACTTCAAGTTTTTTTCTTCAATAATGATCTGGCGCACGCACCACGTAAAATTAATTTGTCAATACCTCACTAAAACCTCCCTACCCAAAGGGTGTTAAAGGCTAGGTAGGGTTGTGACTTGAAACTTGTTTGGAATCTGAAAGTTTTTTCAATGGGAACGAATTTGCACTGACTGGAGAAGGAATGTGCGGCGAAAGTGACTACAAATGGCAGTGCATGTAGGGCGGGTAGGGCGGCAGCAGCGCGCAGGCCAGCGGCAGCCCGTGCGGCAGCTCCCGCTCGCCGCTCGCCGCCTGCGCGCGCAGCTGCTCCAAACGGAGTTGATTTTGTCGCTTCCATTTGGTTCTAGAACAATTAAGAAATAAATAGTTGATACAGAATGCCTAATAGAACTAAAACATAGTAATAAGACAACATAGAAACAATGGCAAAGACAGTTTGCCGCGTTTGCCAAATGGCGGATATCGCAACAAATGAATCCAGTGAGAAATCATCTGTTGAATTCAATAAATAATATGTATATAAATAAAGTGAAAAGAGACCGGCCACATTGTTGCAATGAGCTGTCCCCGCTGTCGGTCACGCTGGGGAATCTATTTCTCGCGGTGGAACTTACGCTCGAGGTAGGCGAGGTAGATGAGGTATACATACCGTCGGTTCTGGTACCAGGTCTTGACCTGAGTCTCACTGAGGCTGAGCGCGTCGGCCACGTCCCCGCGGTCGGCAACACTAAGGTACTTCTGGCAGCGGAACTTCCGTTCGAGGTACGCGAGCTGTGCGTGCGTGAACGCCGTGCGCCGGCGACGCGGCTTACGGCCCCCCGTCGACGATGCGGACTTGCCTTGCTGACGATCTGTGCAGTATTGTAGAGTTGTAGGGATGCATAAAATACATACATAGGTGTCAAGAAAAAAACCAATTCTGCTCCTGACTATTTGATTTGTTTTTTCATAGACAAAAAGTTAGACAAAACAAACTACATTAAATATGACTCTCAGTTAGTTTGAGCGCCTTTACAAATAAGGATATGTACAAGTTATACTTTGGCATACCAATTTTCAGGTGTAAGGGCACGGCCTCCTTGAAAAGAGACCACTAAAATTGGTATATTACGACAGCAACCTACAATAGTTTTATCGTTCTTACCAGCAGCTTCCTGTGAATCCCTCTGCGAATTCCCGGCCATGACTGACGCGAATCCAGCCAGCAACTGAGACTGAAAGGAGGTCTTAGACAGATCCATAGATCTGCCGTAAATACCCTCCGATAGACTTCCAGCCATTCCAAACCCATCGCTCGCCTCATCCTTGTTGCCATCTCTTTCCGCTCTGTACAAATGAAAGAGACCATTGTCGTACAGCTTCATCGATTCTTCGGTACGGTTGTCGAAATCATTGTCTTCCTCTTTAAACGGCGAATTGAAACTCGAGTTTTGTAATCGATTTAAATTGTACTCGACTGGGGACGATCGTTCATTGTCATCATTATCGATTTTTTTCTGGTAGCAATCGGCGTCAGTATCGAAGCCGAAGCGGCTCTTCTTCGTCGGCGTGGAGGTGTCGCTGCGGTTGTCGCCGACGGAGATGTCGTCATCAAGGTCGGAGGTCTCATTATTGTGGCTGGTGGTGGATTGGCATCTGCTCACCCTTCCTGCCTCTTCGTGGACTGCACCTTAAGAAAATAATTAAGATATTTTAAAAAAAGTTTTAAAATTCCGTCCGTTTCGTTATTTATGTCATCTATGCCAAGAAGTGACTGTGATATATTCATATATGTACATGACACCATGTTGAATTTGATCATACTAGATGGCGCCACCGTGGTTTTAGATCGCGATATTGTATTTGACACGGCTAATGGTTGTAGTGATTTAATCAATTTTATTAAAGCGAGTTTTTACAGTCGACAGCGGAGTTTTATTATAGTGAGTTCACAAGTACAGTGAAGTGTGCGCGGACACAACATTTGTTGAGTAATATACCAAATGTTAGCAAAAGGAAATTGCTTTGCTAAGATTACCGATGTCCCTGCGAAGGCCAAGGTCTAGAGATTCGGTAAATTAATTTGGTCATTGTGGTGAATTATCGACATGCGCGCTGTTTCAAATAGCAAGTACAAGACAAATGAGTCGGTTTTTAGGAAAGGTATAGATGCGGAAAAGTTAGCAAACCGATTTAAGATTTAATTTACCTAATCACCTTAAAAGGACAGGTTCTAAATATTCTACGATAGTTTTACACAGGAAATTTTCATTTTTAAACGAAATTAGAACTGTAAAAAACGCCCCTTAGTTATTACCGAGGAGCGGTAGACAAATCCGTGCGGGAACATTAAGATCACTTACTTGGCCGACCCCTAAAACATATTTATGCACAAGTTATAACGAGAGAAACACTCGAGGACCGCCCCGCCCCTCCCCACCAAACCTCCTACCGTCGAGTAATCGACTCTGGTTCAACTTAGCGTCGGAAAATCCATGAAAAGCATCCGGCAACCTGAATGGTGGTGAATGCGCTCACCTCGCCATTTTTATGCAAATTAAAAGACACAAACAGACAAGATTTTCCCGCGCTAAAACACCATTCAGGGCCGTCGTATTGAATCGCTCGAGTGCGGGACGCCCCGAGGCATTAATTAGAGCGGAAACTCTATGGCCGGTTCTTTTTCAAAACTGACGTCTTTATGTGAGGCGCGCTTTTGTGCTTGCGGTTAAGTGTGAAGTCTTAGCTGCAAGCGATGATATTATATTTCGTTGTTTTAAAATAATTTTAGTACGGAGAGGAAAGGCTTCACTTTTCTTTAGTAATATATAAAATAAGATTACTTTAAGTTTGTTTATTAATGTGCTATTTGCAATGGAACATCGCAATTCACATATTTCCACTAAATCAATGGAATTACAGTGTTGCCGACTTTTAAGTAAGACATAGACCATTATTTTTTTTATAACAAAAGGGGCCGAACAAGCAGAGGTGTCATGGATTTATAAGTAAAATAGATGTCATGTGCTTTTTTGAATAAGGAACATCGCTGATGTCAATTAAATATAGTGTGCGTGTTCTTAGTTAGTCAGACAAAAGAGTTAGGGGAAAAAAGGTGACCCACAAGCGGGTCGCCTATTATAAAAGCGATCACCGAAACAGCGAACATCCGCAACATCAGAGGAACTGCAGCTGCATTGCCGGCCTCTAAGGAAGAAGTACGCTCGCTACTGTAAATAGCAGTTGATGTCAAAAAGTGAGTAGGCTCCCACAACGCGAAGTTCCACGATAAACCTACAGTTGTTGAATTAGCACTAAGTAGACTGGCAAGTCTTTTACGAATGGAATTTTGACCGTCCAGAGCGAACTGGAATCGTTTTACAAGATTCTTTAAAACAATCCCCATAGCATGAGTACATAATGAGTCGATTAAAAATTTAATCTTTTAACGAAATTGTAACTTTTCAAGACATATCATGATATTTAAGTCACAAGTAAAATTAGACTCAACTTAGTTCATAGAGTCCTTAAAGTAAAAAAAAAACTTAAGGACAATAATTCCCAGTCGATGCTTGTTAAAACTGTAACACGTTAGGGCTGGATACACTTCTCGTCTCTGTGTGGAGTGGACGCGACCCGCGGTCACACTAACAAGGTGCTTTAAAGTTTCTGACCTCTTCGACAGTTTAACTGTCGATAATTGCTTGTTTTCTTTTTATTTCTCTAACTAAGAGTTAGAAGAAGGAACTGACGGTATATTTCAATAGATTAGATAGACAATTCAATACACTGACATATACTGTTAAGACTAAACTATATAACTAAATCCCTTTAGATGTAGCGCATCCTTTTTGCTTACATAATTATACATATAATAAAAATGTTACTGGTCGCTGACTGTACATGGAATATATTTGAGAAAAACTATTATTGGGGGCCTTCATAAACGCAATAAAACCCAAAACAATTATTATTAGAATTTTTGTCTGTTTGTCTGTTTGTTTGGGCGTTTGTTACCGCTAATCTCAGAAACGCCTTAACCGATTTGGGTGCGGTTTTCACTAATGCATTGTGATAAGCTTCACTTAACATTTAGTGTTTGTTTTATCTCAATCGGTTTATAAATAAAACAGTTATATCAATTTAACTGTGCTACGGCCATATTGTGTCGACCCAACATGCGCGGGAAAAGGGCAGGGAGATGATAATGAGATTACGGTAGTATTAAGTAGGTAATATCATTTCGTTTAAGTAAAATTGCAGGGCGGGTGAAACCGCGGGGCACTGCTAGTACAAAATAAGTCGTAACTTGTTCCTCAATCATAGTTTAACGTCCCCCTCTCTCTTAAAATAATCACAAGCATCGCTTCACAAGCGTCCCTTCAAATTCAGAGTCAAAATCGACCATTGATAATTATCGGTGAATGCGAGCCTGCATATGCTCTCGAGCGCAGCGTGGCGCCACTTGTGCGGGCGCACGTCCGCCACGCGGCAGGCTTCTCATCACAACCTGAAGACAAGCAGCTATCGTACCAGGGCCAAAAAATTTTCGTACATTGATGTAAATTTATCTAATTTAATTATAAATAAAACAGTAATTAATGTAAATTTAATTTAGTTTATTTATGCGAGCTTATCTTTTTCTTAAAGGCCGGCAACGCATTTGCAGTTCCTCTGGTGTTGCAGGTGTCCATGGGCGACGTTGATCACCTCAGTGTTCGCCGCTCGTTTGCCCCCTTCTCTTATAATAAAAAAAAATCAAATTCATCTGTTACTATTTATTATCTGCACTAATTATAACAAAAGCAACACGATGTTGCAACACAAAGCAATAAAGTTGTTGAACTGCTCACATGGAAGAAATACCGCCTCTACGATCTAAAGAATTTAAAGAATTGTTTGGAACGATTCCTGCCGCTTACTTTTGCCATCGCTTACCATGGCCGAGGTCCCAAATTCCACCTTGATGGTGGCTACCTGCCGCGCGGCTCTGGCGTAACTTCCTGCCTTGCACAACTACCTCGGGTACTGATCTGTCTTCAACTGTATTTACAAACCAATACGGAATAAAGTCCTTCAAAAAAGACCGTATTCCATCAGCTTCAGTTCCTCCGGTGTTATGGATGTTTCTGGGCAACGGTGATCACATTTGGCGACATGTTTTGTAGCTATTGATATTTTTGGTAATCATTTCGAAAGCGTTTCCTTTCACCTAACAATAATTCAAAAGGCGGAAAGACAGAGTTTAGAGATAATTCGTCACTAAAAATTCATTATGGATCCATCTAAGCATCAGGTCGGCATCTGCGAGTGCGACGGGAAAGTGCCAATTTGAAGGTATACATTTATTAACAGATGAATAATCGCTTTTCAAACACCAACATGTTTGATATGAAATCAACAGAAGCGAATAAATTCTCAAAACGTTAAACTGCAGGCAGGTAGTAATTAAAGCCAAAACAGGGAAAATGAAAGAAAACTTGGATAAAAACAGATAAAAGCATTTAACAGTGGTAGAGCCTGCAACAACATCTGTTGTACTGCAGGGCCGGCTCGATCGGTGTTATGCCACGATCTCACAGAAGACAGGCGTGAAGTAGAAGTACTCTGCGTTTCGTCTGATGAGTGAGGCGCCGGAGTCCTAATTGTGGTTAAAGACCTTTATTTCTTAAAGAATTATTTCTTATTTTATTAATTTCAGTCCTTCCCCTTGCCACCCTTTCCTCGTAAGGATAGGAGGGGAACGGGAAGAGGATTGGACGGAGAGGGGGTTAACGGGGAAAAGGAAATATCCTGTCTATGCCCTCCTCTGTCCATTAACAGTAGGCGACGCATTTGCAACACATTTACGTGTTGCGGATGTCTATGGGTAGCGCTCACTTAACATCAGGTGATCCGCTCGCTCGTTTATATATAATAATAAATCAATATTGTGATAATCTTCACATAGTATACAGCAAAGTCGCTTGCGCTGACTTTTCCTTTATATCTTTGAAACTACGCGACGGATTTTAATTTCATCAATCAGAATCAAGAGTTTGATTCAAAATCAAAGGTTGTTTCAAGAGGAAGGTTAATTTTTATAATACATACATATTATAGTAGAGAAAAACAGACAATTTTAAAGATTTGTCGTAAAATAAACTTACGCGCGGGAAAGTAACGCGGAACGAAGTTTGCCCGGTCAACTAGTTATAAATATAACGTGCAACTCGCCCCAGCTTCGTTTGGGTAGATTGATATATAAATAAATCACGTTACGTTCCTTACGGTTACATTACTCCCTGATGGAAGATCTTCTTGGTGAAAGAAATCTCAAAATCCGTTCAGTAGTTTAATAATAATAAATATATAATATTTGTAAACAAACGCAAA
>JWHW01002777.1:7864-18633 GCA_000931545.1 Papilio glaucus
GATTTCCATTTTCTTGATTTTTACTTATTTAGCTTTAAATGTTTAAAAGACGTATTAGTGGCATTGTCTGCACATTTAATCTCGTAAAGGTTCGCATTTGAAGTGCAATTAACATAGCTATATGTCGAATTAGATATACCAAAATATATTGAAAAGGATATTTATAAAACAAAAATAAAAACAATTATATAAACGGAAGAGACAGTGGTAGAGCCCGCAACAACAACATCTGTTGCACGAATGGGCGTACTCGACCAGTGAAATACCACGACCTCACAGAAAACAGGCGTGAAGTAGAAGTACTCAGCGTTTCGTCTGATGAGTGAGGTGCCGGAGTCCTAATTTCAGTCCTCTTTCCCTTCCTACCCTTTCCTCATAAGGATAGGATGGGACCCGGAAGAGGATTGGATGGGGAGGGAGTTGGCGGGGAAAAGGAAATATCCTTTTTCCTGTCTATGCCCTCCTCTGTCCTTTAAAGGTAGGCAACGCCTCTGCAACACATGTGCTTGTTGCGGATGTCTATGGATAGCGCTCACTTAACACCAGGTGATGCGCTAGCTTGTTTGCCGCCTACTCCCATAAAAAAAGACAGGCGTGAAGTAGAGAATTCTGCGTTTTGTCTGATCAGTCAGGTGCCGAAGGCCTAATTTCAGTCCCTTAACATTATAAATGCGAAAGTTTGGATGGATGTTTGTTACTCCTTCACATCAGAATGGAGAATGGATCTGGATGGAATTTGGCATAAAGATAGATTATAGTCTGGAATAGCAAATAGGCTACTTTTTATCCTGGAAAAATGTACGGTTCTCGTAGGATACATTTGTATTTTTTACTGGTGTATCTATATATTATTACATATAAAAAGCGATTTGTGTATGTATGTATTATGTATGTGCCATTACCATTTAACGGTTGGACGAAATTCAATGAAATTGTCAGATTCGCCTAGTGGGTGATCCTGTGACGTTTGGTAGCGATTGGATCAATATAATTAGAACTATCCGGGCGAAAACGGGGCGGATTACTAGTATTCTATAAGTTAATATTTTATATAAAAATAAATATACATCTTGTAACATATACACGAAGATTATCCTTGTAAACAGTGCTTTAAAAATACTTGATGAGGTGCAAATTTTAACTTAACCTTTTAACATTGCAGTCACGAAAGCTCACAGGGGAAACACTGTCGAACGGGATTTTACCCAATTGCAGGCCGCTTTTAACCGGTTGCAGTTATTATTCTCCGCGAATACAACTTCTTTGGTTGAAAAATATTTATACGATAGTATGTATAGCCGCAATACATTTGCGCACTTGCGCACGCACACACGATAATTTGTTTTTGGGTCCGTCGTTCGGCTATTCTAACTGGTTCATATCACTTATTTCGATTATAAGTTCTCATGGTCTTTGGATTTAAACCATTATACTAAACCAGTCTATTGTTATAATTATTGCAACACAAACTTGATCGTTTTCACTTGTTTTTATTCCATAATGTCAAATATTTAAATTGAAAAAGGGCAACTTGTCGACAATAAGGAAAAAAATGTTTACTGTGGAACTGTGTCATGGAAAATCGCTTTAAGGTACTCAAACAAATTTAGTAATGTTGTATATTTATTATTATTACTACAGCAAGTATAGATCGACTGGACCGGGAAAAAAATACACATATTTCGTTTTCTCCTTGACACAATAAAAGGACGACGACAAGTTTTTTGACTACCTACTACTATACTATAACTGCGTCCTCAGCTTTACTGGGTTTCGATGGTCAAGGGGTCATTACACTTAAATTAGAATTAGAAACATAAAATTAAATTATTTCACACAACTCAACTTTTGCCACATATATGTACATGTATTATATACGCAAATAGTAACATTCTATGCCTCTAATTACTTGAGGTCGGAAATTAGAGATCTACACTCAAGGTTAATCTTTTCTTGATATCAGATTTTTGAATAAAACAATTGTAAAATAGTATAATTTGATTAATTCCAAAAAAACAACCTATTTGTCTATTTTAGAAGAAAATCTTCAAATAGGTAGATTAATAATGACATAACAACCTGCTCCGGCTTAGCCCGAGTAGATTAGAATACAAATTTAAAAAAAAGAGCTCAGTAGTTCTTGCGTTTATCCGGAACAAAGAATTAATCAAATCTTTTCTCTTTATAATATTAGTATAGATAAGTACCAGTTATAATTTTTTCCAATAGAAATCTTTTTGTAGAGGACAAAATTCGTGGTCCATAACAATAGAATGCTTATAAAGTTTTCGAGTATTACATTATTAACGAATAAGAAAACTTTTAGGACCAGAGATTTGTTACCTGTAGGTTGGGACTCACCAGTGTGTCGCCAGCGAATATTGAGTGGGCCCGTACATGTAGGCTAAACAGCAGTGTTGCCATTAGAACATTCTAGTTTGTGACTACCATTTTTTCTAAGACATCAAAGGGGGCCCTTTGATGTCTTAGAAAAAATGACCACCCCTTTGATTGAATTTCCCAAGATTGAATTTTTTTTAGATTGGTCGGAGTTCGCTCAACTTTTGGACTGCTATTAACGGAATGATATGATGCAATGTCAACTAACTTGTAAACGGCCAATCTACTTTGCAGTTATATAAAGGAGCCATGACAATAATTGTTATACTAGTCCTGATGTATAGTCCTACTATTAGGATTAAAAAAAAATAATTTCATTTCACGCCACCTAGTAGTAGTAGTAGAAAATGAAATAACGATAAGCGCTTTACGTAACGTTGCGCGTTTTACCATATTCAATTATTTACATAAAATAAATGTACTTCTTGTATTAGCTATTGAACCCTGCAAAGATTTGAACGCTTTAATTCGTACAGTCAAGTAAAATTTTAAATATCAAAACAGTGAATCGCTAAAGCCTTTCGAGCGGAACATTACACGGTGGCACATATACATAACAATCAGTCAGTAGCCATTATCCGGCGGACAAGAGACGGAGTGTCACGATCAAGGAAATATTAACGAAGGTTGTATTTTTATGATTTGTCGTATAATCGGCAAACATTATTTAAAATTTGTTTATTAATAAACTATTGAAGGAAAGGAAAAAATCCAAATGTGAGTAGCAATTTAGATAACTGACGGTTTAGCTTTAGACGTTCTTACATCGACTTATGTATTTCCAACCAAGATATAATAGCTGTGGGCCGAGCTTAGCTCTGCGTTGTCTTTTTTATGTTAGATCGTGTTTTAATATAGCGCCATCTAACAAAAATATGAGATATCAGTAAGTTAGCCGCTTGGCATCGGTACAAAAATAGATAATGTAAAAACCCATCAAAAGATGCACCATCTTTTTACATTAAATTGTTTACATACTTTTTTACATATTACACATTTTTTTTGTATTTCCATAATGTAAATAAATATGTGCTATGCTATGGTCCATACCAAACATCCATATAGATAAAATTAAAAATAAAAACCGAATCTAAATACAAAATTTCATGGAAATCTTTGGAGCGATACAGATTACATATAAGAATCGCTCATTAAAATATATAAGATGAAAAAAAATTACACGTTGTCGGTTTTACTTTTATATTTATACTTCAAATACTCATATCTGAAGCAGTACTTGTATTAAAACGGACGATTTCAAATAAGTGACCACGAGCAAGAGAATTAGCGTGGAGTATCTATTAAAGTTTATTGGATAAATACGATACGCTGCATAGATGTATCAATACAACTATAAAAAATATTTTAACCAAAGAACAAAATATTGTGCATGTCTAGGAAAATTGCACAAATTTTTCTTTAGCTTAGGCTCAGAACAGAACAACAACAAACAGATACTTTTATAGGTCTCGTATCGTCGTAGAAAATGAAGAGGTTCGTAGACCGATTTTTATTTGTGTTTTTCCCTGAATGTGTATGAAGGATGTATGGATTAAGCTCCGGAAATGTACTCAATGTTAAAAATAGTTCTTGTTTTATTTTCCTAATGATACTTCGGGAAGGTTTCTATTGTTCTTTGGCATTGAGCATTTCTTTACGACCAATTAGAATTCTCTATTCGTTTTCCTTCGTGTCCGTCCATAACATTATTATAAATTATTTTCAAACCAGCCTATACTTATTTTCCTTTTGAACGATTCATCGCGGTGTATTACAATGATCAGGTGATAAGTTTAACACCCGACCGGTATAACATACTGTGACCATTTATTAATTAACAAAGAATATGGTAAACAACTAAAGCGATGTGCGCTTATAGTTGAGTCAAGGTTTAAAAGTAAGAACAATTGTTACAGAACACATTTCACATCATTTTTGCATAATGTGAATGTTATTGATAACAAAACAGCTGTCACGCTTTACGTAGTGTTTACTGTCTTGTCTATTATTTCAATATTCAAACGGCAATAAATCCAGTTCAAAACACATATTGTGGTAAATATCTCGAATATCTGAGGAAATTGCAGAAAGCACCGGCATTTCCTATATCCATTTGTTACATTCCATTAATATTATTACCGGTACGGAATTTCGACACCTATAGAATTATGGTCTGCATTGCCTATTACAATTCAATTGATAAGTTAGGAAAAACAGAATCTTGTGACTAGAATTGAGAAAGGTATGCTTCGGTGGTTCGGGCATGTTGAAAGGATGAATGAAGGGAGAGTAACGAAACTAATTCATGTTGGAAAAGTGAGTGGCAGCGCTGGCAGGGGCCGTCCTAGGAGAACTTATATCGATCAGATTAGTAACGTACTAAACAAGGGCGATATAAGGAGTACCCGTAACCCGTGAGCTTGTATGCGTAGATGTATGGATGTAGAAGAAGCGAGAGAGATGTGCCAGGATCGCGCCAAATGGAAATCCATAATCTGCCTACCCCTCTGGTTTACGGGCGTGAGCGTATGTTTATTTATTACTACTGAAAATTTCTTGAAAATGTCTGCCACGTGTACTAATTTCAAATTTCAACTAAAATCTGTGCTATGTGATAATTTTGATAAAAAATACGATAATAAACAATGAAGAATTAACCTAAGACGCTTCTCGATCAATACAAACCACTGAGCTGCCGGTCATAATATTAACACAACAAAAGGAAACGTAGTAGGAAATAGCCCAAGTATCGCTTACTCGTCGAGTCGTCACGGACCAAGGTCGCGGGGACAATGCTATGATCTTGGCAGTGAAGACGCAACGGTTGCCAGTCATGATATATGGAAATTATGAGCATTGAACTAAATATACAATGACTACGAACCTGAAATTTCAAGACTAAAGTATTCAAAGTTTCACTATAGACGTGACATAGACTGTCTGTCTGTCTGTCGTGTAACTTTGTTAGCATAAATAATTCACCTGAGATAATAAGAAAATGTTATGAAAAACAATTCTATTTTCGGTTGTAACAATGAATACTGAAGACATTTAAAGTGAGGTGGGATTACATTTCGATATTAAAAATGCTATACATTGATAGATTCTAGTCTAGATATGAGTTGGTCCGGCTTGGACGGAGAAATACCGCGACATTACAAAATACTGACATGTAGCATAAATAGTATTATTTCTCCGGTTTTTCGGTTAAGTGAAATGTACCCGGAAATGAATCTCTTTTTCATCCCTTACCTTTCTTTTTACATAAGCCTCCTCTTTTCCTCACAAATTTTAGTAATGTTTTCTAGTTGTTGCTCATGCTTATTGTTAACGTTGGTAATTTAAGATTAGTAAATCGCTGGCTGATTTACTTTTTCTTACATAAAATAAATAACACATTAGCTATCGAAAAAGCGTCCATTTCGAGAGTCCGGTGTCCAACTGAGGTACACTTTTACAATTAAAACAACTCACAAATTAATAATGATCATTTTTTTTGTTAAAGTTTCATAGAACGTAATAATTGTATAAACAATTGCTTCTAAGCACGATGTCATGGCGAATTTAATTCAATTCATATTCAATTCATGATTAATAAAATAAATATTTGCTGAAGCCCATAACCCAGAGAGGTATGCAGAGATCGAACCTGGCACATCCGTGTCGCTTCTTCTACATACCTACATGTACACATACTTGCTCGTCGGTTACGGGTACTCCTTATATTGCCCTCTTTTACTATATCAGTGATCTGATCGATGTAAGTCGCCTCCTTGAACGTCCCCTGCCAACACTGCCACTCACTTTTGCAACATAAACATAAATTTGTTACGTGACTCTCTTCTCAATTCTAATCACAGCTTCCACTTTTAAGCCAACCTTTCGCCTTTCCCTGTCTTGTCTGTCACGTGTCAATGTCACGCCAAACATACTTCTTCTTCTCGCGTCTTAACGGCATTAACTCTACTAACATGCTTTTCCGGTCGAACTTGCACTTCCATACATTAAAGCAGAGATGATAATAATGATAAATAGTAATCAGGGGCTGCTGACAGAAGTGAAAACTTAAACTATAAAAACAGTAGTGTTTGAAATATTGAAATTAATTTACGTATCACAATTTATCAGGTATTTAAAGAGAGATATCAAACTTAAAAGAAACAACTAAATAAAATTATCATATCTATTTTGCGGTTATTAGTGTATATATTGGATGGATATATTAACTAACGAGTTCTATCCGTGTTCTAGACATATTGCATCGACGCTCAAGTCCCGGACTCTGCGTGCACGGCCACCTCGTACCTGACGGGCGTGAAGACCAAGTACGGCGTCATCGGACTGGACGGCAATGTCACCAGGGGCGCCTGCCACTCGCAGCTCTACGAGAAGAACTGGGCCTCCTCTATCGGACAATGGGCTTTGGATAACGGGTTAGACGTCGGTAAGGAATATAAACTCGCTTTGTCATCTTTTTATTCAGGGCAATGCCCTTCCATTGGTCATTCTCCTCTCAACTTGAACAAGTAAACGGGAGGTCATTTCCAAATCTCGCCCAAAGAGCAAACCGTCATGTGTCTATATCGGCGTTGTGTAATCAATTTCATCCCATTAGAAGCAGATCGATTAAAGATCTCCCAATAACTATTAGTACACCATTGAGTTACCTCGTAATTCTGTATATTACCTGCTATTTCAAAGTAGTAGTATTTCAGAATTACTAGATATCTTCTCCTTCGTTCTTCTTATTCCTAGAACTTCCAAGGCCATGAAAATCTTACACCGATGCTGCATCGTCTTCGCTCTTCCTCTTGGCAGCTTCAACTGCCGGTGAGGTCCCCCACACATAAAATAAATTTGGCTTAACATATACTAATTAATATTAGTATATGTTAAGCCAAACGAACAAACAATCAAATCGTTTATTTTTATAATTAAAAATAAACGATTTGATTGTTTGTTCGTTTCATAAACTTAAAAAAACTACAGAAACAGTTTTAAAAATTCTTTCACTAAATAATAATTATTAATATCAATAGAAGGTTCTTATAAAAGCGTGTAACCTAAGTTATATTTCATTTTATTTTTATTTCTTTATCTACCTACCCATTTCTCTTGAATATTTTTCAACAGAGCTTCTTTTTAAATCTAGAAATGCATTTTCAATGAGATATTGGAGACATATAATAGCTTACAAAGAATGAAACTAGAAAATTTGGAGAATAAATTATTTTAAAACAATAATAGGAAGATTTTCTATGAATTGAACACAACTTACTCTCAAACAGTAAGTGATGATAACAATGCACTATAAAATCAAGGATGGGTAAACAGTAATAAACCAATCCAAATCAATAGAACAATATTGCAATTGATTCACGTCACTAGTAGCGCATAATATGTACAATTTGTAGTCACGGCACCATGAATTAATATCTTTAGATCGACAGTTAGCTATGTTACGCAAAAGTGAAACGTGCTAAAAGAATAACACGACGTTTTAAAAGCGAAGAAATATATTTAAAACCTCATTAAATAAGACGAATTAGTGCTTTATCTGACAATTATATTTGTTTTCAATGTACTATACGTACGCACAACACTATCAAACAATAACCATAACAAATGTGACACTAAAATGTCTTCAGATTCGGGATTTTAAGTGAAGTGACTAGAGGGTCATTCAACTAGTGATAATGATGAGGTATAACAAAATGTTTATAAACATATAACTACATCAGTATATCCTTTAGTTTGCCCACGCTATCGTAGACTAAACCTTACTTCGAACTTACTTCGATCACGCGAATTAGTCTAGCTTCGAAACTTTGTCACGGTATATTGAAATTAGTTATTCTTAGAGCTCACGCCCATGTACAGTAGCTAATTTTCGCGGTAGTCCACTTTCAGAAAAGTTGTCTTGTTCCTTGCAACTCCGCTTCTTCCTGCAAATAACCAATTAGGTAGCATTGAGTTGTGCCAATGACGTGTTTACAGTAAGAAGCAAATAGTCGTGTACAATGCCTTCTTGCGTGTTATTACCACTGTCTTTGTTTTCCGTTCTTAAGTTTTACGACCATTCAGACGATATCATTATTTCTGAATACTCTATTGTTACAATATTGACCGATAATTTTTTCGTACAAACACATTTAAAAGTGGCATCATACTGGTTATTATTGCCACCACATCGTCTAAAGGCATACAAAACGTTAAAACGACTGTCGCTTTTAAGGTGGAATACCGCTAGTGATGTCGACTGTACTTGCGTGTTAAGTGATTTTTTTGTAAAGTTATAGCCGGTTATAGTAAAGTTATAAAGTTTAGCCGCGTTGAGCGAATTTTGGTAAGAGGATAGCTTATGGGTTCGCGTCAACGAGTGTACGATGTGGACCAAAGACGGCACTAGTAGTCTTACTCTATTGCAACTATTCCAGTTTGCTCATTGTTTTTTTAATAGTAGGCGGAGGCAACGAGTTAGCTTCTCGGCAATCTTTTTGTAGGAAAGAGTGTGTGTAAGGTAAGGAAAAGGAGACCAGGAAGGGCCTAAGGATACCTCAATAATCAGATAAATGTAGTAGATCAGTAATATCTCTACTCCTCGTCCGTAACCTATGAGGTCCTACTTTCCCAGTCCAACAGGTCCATTTGTGGGAGAACAGTTGTTGCTGCCCTCCACCACTCGAATTTTTATGGTCTGTGATCTAGATGTATCCTAATTCTATTTAACTCGCAGGTCTGGTGACCACCACGCGGGTAACCCATGCGTCCCCAGCTGGGATGTACGCTCACACGTCTGAGCGAAACTGGGAGAGCGACGCAGACGTGCCTGAGGAATGTCTATCGCTGGGCTGTAAGGACATTGCCTACCAACTCATCATGAACGATCCAGGCCGGCAGTTTAAGGTAGAACTGTTATATTATTACGGAACGAATGTTACGGAGCTTATATTAAGGCACGGCTGATATTAAGTTATCAAACTTTGTTTCTACACATCAATATCAACATGTGACTTGCGGGGAAATCGCAGATCGATCTCCAATGAAAGGGTATTCGACATTCGTTAGAAACGATATAGTACTTTTTTGTTCTTAATTGTATCGAAATACCGTTGATTTCACACAGATTGATTAGTATAGGCAGGTACTGTTCGAAAAACGTACAATTGCAAATGCCAATTATAAATCCAAAAATTAAAATTAAAAATGCTACGAACATTATACGTACACATGTGGTAGAGCCAGTACAGCCACACAGTAGCTTCGCTTCTGCACACCTTCTACACACAGGTTGAAATCGCATCTTTTTTCTGGTTAACAAAGAATAGTGGTCTCCGCTTAACTTCACCTTTTCGAGTAAAAATAGTAATGAATGAATGTCAGCGAAAAACGCAACAATTTAGTGAACTACGCCATCACGCGATTATGATTATTAGGTTATTAACGTTGTAATACACGCTTATACTCATAAATAAAATATTGCATCCGCCCATTCGAATTTAAACTCTAATCCTAACGCAACAGATACTTAATTACAAACACAATATGCTCACCATTGCAAAAAGACGTGAAACCAAATTCTATACGGTATAGTCAGCAAATTCAATTAGGTACATAAATCTTCTGTTTGAATCTTACAATTAAAGTCCCTTTAAGTTATTTTCGCTTCAAATAATTCAGACGTGTCCCAATGATTTAATGAGGGACGAAGGTCATATTTAATAATTCTGGGATCGTCGTCGTCGAAATATACATAGCCCGTATATTATAGCCTTGACTTGCCTCATGTCTAGATTTATAATAATAATATTGGAATAAAATCAAGAAAATTTCAAAAAAAAGACCTAAGTAGTAGTAAATATTTGTGACCTTGAGACGAGCCTTTGCCGTAGCCTAGTTATTACTGCGCCTTATCTCTCACGGCTGTTGCATTCTTCGTTACAGTATGTGAGTGACGGTCTAAAGTTTTTTATACAAATTTACATTTTTTTAAAGCTAACCGGACCTAACTTAGACTATATATGCATAATATAATTTTGCGCACGCTGGAGAACTGAGTCAGGGGCGTCTAATAGAAACATACATAGATATTTAAAAGACTTCAAACGAGATCTTTGTAATATTCTTTAATTCTTATCGATGTTAAGAAGTCAGACGAGATGTGTCAGAATGCTGAGAAATGGAAAGTAAATATTTGGTAAAAATTTAAAACTTTATATAATAAAAATTATATATTTGATATAACTACTTAAATCATTTAAAGTCAGACGCAACTAATGACCATGTACAAATTCAAGTGTGTTGATCAATTTTAGAATGCATCCTTAGGTTGCATTTTGTTGCGATACTTTGTTGGCGCGGGCGAACTA
>JWHW01002777.1:18656-38879 GCA_000931545.1 Papilio glaucus
ATTCTATTGAGCTAGAAAGTACTTTTTTCCCGCCAATTAAATTTGTATTTCATTATAAAGATTTAATATGTAAATAATATACTTATCAAAATTTATTTGATATGTACTAAAAGTACACAAAATTAGTAATAGTGTTAGGTAATTTATTTAGTCATTTATTAAAATTCAGTTACAACTTGCGATTTTAGTGCCACGGGCCTGAGATGGTATAATTACGCCACTGATCATATTGTTTTAAAATTTTTGTTACTAATAAAATTTCGGTTTAATTTAATTACGCTTAACAATAGGAGAACAAAAAATCCTAGCATAAAGTATTATAAATAAAATGTTATAAGCAAAGTGAACTTAACGCCACAGAATAACCTTAAAAATAAAGGAATATAAAGGTATGTATATGACAACGTACGCCGAATCTGAATTGCGAAATATCCGACCAAATATTTCTGTCAGAACAGGTTTCATTTCGCTAACGGTAAGTCGAAGGGGTTGAGTGATTGTCAAATAATGGCCCGACGCCGGCGAATGTGGAATTGAATGCAATAAAGAAAACAAAAGTTGAAAGGATGTATAAACGCTTGTAGTTTTGTTATAAAAGTTTGTCGTGTTATTCAGTGAATCAGAATAAGGACGAGATTATGCAATGTTTTTTTATTATGTTAAGGAAATTTCAAACTTAAAGATCACTATTGTATGAGCAATAAATACATTCGCAATATCAACATAATTTTAATATAATCTATAAGGAAAGAATGGGAAGGAGAGGAGGTCCGAAATTGGGCCTCCGACACATCACTCGTCGGACGAAACGCAGAAGCATACTTCAACTTCACGCCTGTCTTCTGTGAGGTCGAGAAACCGGACGACGACACCGATCGAGTCAGCCCATTCCTGCAACAGATGTTGCGGGCTCTACCATTGTTGATATTACCTACACAGGGTTCTTAAGTAAAATAAATACTGTAATTAACCATTTCCAGGTGATTATGGGCGGTGGCAGGAAGGAATTCTTCCCCAACGCGTCGAGTCCGCTGCTAAACGGCACGGGGCTACGGCTCGACGGCCTGGACCTGGCGGAGAAGTGGCACGAGGATAAAATGGTGAAGAACGCAACGCACCAGTACGTCACCGATCGAGCAGAGTTATTAAAGGTATGCACATACGTTATTTAGCAGTAATCGTTCAGTAAGTGTTGCGAAAAGATTTCTTATATTTACGCGAATGGAATAAAACTAATTTTACAGATTTTCGCGTTTATTATACGTTTTTTGACTCCCGACGCTTCGAGTAATTTACAGTGCTCATGGTCACGGGGGGGACTAAGGTGTCAGACGTCGTAATGTCAAAAGTTGCTAGCGAAGTATCCACTTATTTTCAATTATTTATTTCTGCTCCGATCTATGCAAAATGCTCACTGTATCTTGAGGTCTTGCAGTTGTATGTGTTGCGAAGATTTGATTTCTCTTTCTTTCTCTCTGGTTTGAAATCTTTGAGTCAATTTTTCATAGAAGAAGGAGGCAAACGAGCAAGCCGTTCACCTGATAATAAGTGACCGCTACCGATAGGTAGACGCAACAACCTAATGAGATGCAGAATGACTTACCTACCTTAAATGGACTAAGGAGGGAGGAGGAAAAGGATATTTCCTTTTCTTATCCATCCCCTCCTCTGTCTATTTTTGTCTAATAAAAAGTATGGGAAGTGGAAGAGGATCAGAATTGGGCCTCCTGCACTTCACTCATTAGATTCAAGTGGTAAAGCGAGCAAATGTTGTACGAACTGGTAGACTTGACGGGGGACGCCCAGGGTTACACAGAATACGGATGCGAAAAAGATATAGTCATACTTTTGTATTTCGTCCAATAAGAGGTGCTGCATGCTCTATTCTCTTCTACTCTCCTTTTCTTTTTCTTCTGACCTTTTTCTTATTAACTGTACAGCGTCCGGAATCTCTTTCGAATGGTTGTTAGGCAGCGTTAATTACGTTACATCTAACGAATGCCTTGCTTCTTGTACCTTGAGGTCACACTGCCGAAAACATTCACATAAAACATATTGCCATCTCAGTTTTTTAGATTGAAAGAGAGAGATGACAACATGGTTTATGTGAGTGAATTCGGCAATGTGAATACAGTGTTACGCATACTATTATAAAAAATGTAATGGTTCTTGTGTTTCCAGGTGTTCAACTCCGATGATCTGCCAGAGTATCTCCTAGGTCTATTCAATGATGACCACTTGGAGTACCATATGAAGGCGTCCAATCAGCCCACCTTAGAGGAGATGGTCGAAGTTGCGATCAAGATGTTAAATAGAAGCGAGAAGGGATATTTTCTGTTTGTAGAAGGTGAATTTTTATACAAAAAGTATAATTTGCGATTTCTAAAATTATCTCTTTATTCATCGAAGGTTTATTTGTATGTATTTTTTTAAATTGAGTTTAGACATTAACTTCTGCCTTTCTTGACATTTATAACCTATTACTTAAAGTTTAAAAGCGCTTCTTCTACATTCATACATCTACGCATACATGCTCGTCGGTTATGGGTGCTCCTTATATCGGCCTTTTTTAGTAAGCCACTAATCTGATCGATATAAGTTCTCCTAGGGCGACCCCTACCAACACTGCCACTCACTTTTGCTACTTAAATTTGTTTCGATATTCTCTCTTCATTCATCCTTTCAACATGCCTGAACCACCGAAAATTAAAGTTATTCATGTTGAAATAAGTAATGATACTTTAATCTAAGTTTAACGATAAAATTCCGAGAAGTGAAGTTACACAGTTGTCATAAAACTGTGTTAATTGATATAATTACAAATTCCACAAATTGTTTATAAGACGAAACAAATTACTTGTGGCATTGTATCAATCATTATAACCACTTACATCTACATTGCTAAAAATTAATTCTAATGCTAATTAAAATACAGTCTTATATATTCCGCCAAATTGGATCATTACTCTGAATATGGATATGGATCTGGATATGGATGCGTTAAAAGTGCTGAGTTAGCCTATAATTATGTTATGTGCTGTGTAAGTTTATGTATGTTATGTACAGTTTTGCACATAATATGATGGCTTCCTATTGAATAAATAAATAAATATATAAAGGTGATGAAAAATTGAATTGCTGTGAAACTAAGATCGGTCGTATTTTGGACTGAATTTGTGCGACACGGTCAATGTTAGAGGTTTTACTATTATTATATTAGACAATCTAAGTGCGTGTTAATTGAAAGGGATAAAAAATATGAACGTATTTTAGGCCAGTTATCTATTCTATTTTATTTTTGGCAAGGCATGTCATGCGGAGGGATAAAGGACATATAAGAAAGTAATGAGAATGAACGTGGATAGTTACGATCGTAGAGAAAGACCGAAGAAGTATGGATGGATTGTGTGAATCATGATATGCGTAAGAAGGGTGTATTCAGATATAACGGCTGATAGAGGGATATGACAGAAGAGAACATACTGTACCCCAGATAGATGGGAATAGAGCAGGAAGATGGTGATGACTTGTAATAGTGCATAAGGTTGGAGAAATCCATTGGATGAAGGCGGCAGGGTACCGTCCTTTTTGGCGATCAAATGGGGAGGCTTTCGTCCCGCAGAGCATGACTTATGGCTAAAAAGAGAGAGGGGGAAGCCATATTTTACTAATGGACAGGTTGAATGGCTATGCCAGATAATGTTTCTAAACAATACATTTGATTTTATTCTTTTCAGGTGGAAGAATAGACCACGCGCACCATGACAGCTACGCGCGCTTGGCTCTCGACGAGACGGTGGAATACGCAAAGGCAGTAAGGAAAGCTAGAACTCTGACTGATGAAAGTGATACCTTGATAGTGGTCAGTTCAGACCACGCGCACACGATGACAGTCGCCGGATATCCCTCTAGGGGCAACGATATCCTGGGCACTGTAGACACCGCAAAGGGGTTCGACGATAAGCCTTACACTACAATCAGTTACGCTAACGGAAAAGCGCCATCTATTGGTGCCGATGGGAGAGTTGACGTCACCTTACAAGACAGATTTACGAAGGGTAAGAAATTAAATACTTCATCCCCTGTAATTATTCATCGAAAAGTAGATAGCAGTTGTTACCTTTGTCTGTCCTTACTAGGTTAAAGAAACATTTATTTTTCTTTTTTGGAAGATTCTTATGTGGCTTATTTTATTTTATAGTCGTACTCAAAGTAACAATAAAGAATATTTACTACATAGAATTAAAGCTAAAAATAATGTAAAATTGCGAAATATAAGATTAAGAACAAAATAAACTTTGGGACATTATTATAATAAAATTAATGCTTACAATAAAAATATTTTATTTGGGACATTTCTTCAAATATAAATAATATTTTTTCTTTTTACAATAATGCTGCCTTAAATAAATCTTTATGTAAAATAGCAAATTAACAGATAATACACTAGTACATACATTTAATTTCGGTTGTGTAATCACCCTTAACCCAATATACAACTTTGCTTTTAAAAACTTGCAGGCGCTTTAGACTATTCGTACCCCAGCTTGGTGCCGCTAGACTCCGAGACGCACGGCGGTGAGGATGTTGCCGTGTTCGCCCTCGGACCGTGGCAACACCTCTTCACCGCCAGTTACGAACAAAATGTAGTACCTCACCTGATGGCTTACGCGATGTGCTTAGCGGAAGAGAAACACGACAACTGTAAAAGACATAGACATTTCTGGACATCCAGCAGTGTAAACAATAAACCAAATGTATTTAGTTACGTATTAAGTATATGTGCTGTGATAATAAGCTGTTTTAGATTTAATTTTTAGGTTAGAAATAAAAAAAATCGGCAATGAATACTTAAGTGATAAACATCGAATTATGTTACGAACATTTATATGTATAAGTATAATTAATTTAAAGAACTTTACATTATTGATAAATCAGGGTGCTGATAGTTCAAGATATAGCAACAGACTGTGCAAATATCAAGGAATCATTCATAGATTTATATACCTCCAGATATCACGTTCCATACAAAGTCAACATTCAAAAGTGAAGCTCGATTTTTTCCGCGAATGTTTACCAACGTATTGTTAACATAAGTACAAATATTAATAAAATAAAATAAAACTTTTGGGACCTGGATGCTCCATCTAGAGGTGGTCCATGAGGATTGAACAACTACGTACAAATATAAGCTTAAGCTCCAGAACTAAACCCACTGTCACTATGAATTAAAAGTACATAATTAAACTATATCATTGAAAACGGCAGGACCGTTTATTTTATAAATGTATTAAAAAATTCGTCTCGCATGTGGACCTTTTAGATCGCTCAAGGAAAGTCTCATTCTGTACACTACATCTACAATATTACAATTGATTGTAAAAATATACGATTAAATTCTTGTAAGGTTTCAAATTAAAATTTTACAACGTTACATTTATATATAAATACTTTGTAAGAAACGAAACATTAGTTCCAAAGCATACCGTCATAATTAAGTAAAATGCTTTCTTATTAACACTATTTTTTTATAATACACCAGGCAGAGTTATTGGTAGATAATACAATATACATGTTTAGACGCTTGTGTATCCAAATTAATCTTGTAATTGACTAATTGCAGTCAGAAAGGTCGTTGACCCTTTAACAATACTAGCTGCAGACTGAGCTTCGCTCTGTATTGTCTTATATGTAAGATCGTAATTTTCTTAATATAGTGCCACTGAACAAAAATATGAGAAATCAGTAAGTTAGCCCTTGATAGCGCCCCAACCATAGATAATGCAAATACCTATCAAGAGATGGCGAAAATTATTTATTTATATAATTTTATAAAACACTAGAATTGCTCGTTTAAAGATATTACATATATACCGTTACCAGTATGTATTATATAGCGTAAGATTAAACATGCAAATCGGAATTATGTTCTATAATGCCTTGACTTAGGATAAAAAAGGCGATGCCGTTCGGTACGAACAATGTATTTGTTTTATATTTTATTATTAAATTATATCATATTTTTGTAACTTTAATTAAGGCCTTTTTTAATAAGTTATTCTGAGAAGCTTATGTGAATACACTAAACCAAATAATATCTATGAAAAATATCAAATTCAGAACAATTGTTTATGGCTACTTCCAAAGGCATTAAAAGAGATCTCTTTTAATTTTTTTGGCTACTTCTGGAGGTTGTAAATTGATAAATATTGATTTAATATTAAAAATTAAAACAACCATCAAACAAACTATCTTAAAAATACACTTTTGGGATGTATGTTTAAAATATGAAAGAAAAAATATACATGATAAACTCAAATAACATTAAAAATATGGTTGTTAATACTATAGTCAAATATAAAATATTTAGATGTAATTATTTCCGGTTATATTATATTAAGAAAATGTAGAATATAATTTTAAAAATAGTTGGTGTTTATTTTATATTAAAAATATAAGCAAAACTGACTTAAAAATACTTTCCAGAAATTAATATAATAAAATTAATGCTTACAATAAAGAGATTTTATTTACGTCGTCGCATTTTATTTATTGTGCTGCATGAATGTTCAATTAAATTTATTTATGTACCATTAGTATTTCGAATACATATATGTAGGCATTTGTTTGGAAAATGTAAAAGTAGTTAAATAGAGCGCCATCTATTAACTGACATCAAGAACAATATATTTATACTAGTTTAATAATCTTAAGTCAGCATTTCAAATGTAGATGGCGGTGTCCTAAATTGACAAAGATAATTATAAACTTAATGATTCCTTTATCAACAACTAGCTGTTAGAATTTATTTATGTTGAGTACCTCATTAGCCGTATTAATTACTGGATGGGTTATACCCGGGTTATACCCGGGGAACACAGTGTGCGACAGTAAGGAGCGCAGCGTGAGGTAGGTCGCATCACCGTGGGTTTCCACTGACGTATAAACTTGTCGCAAACCTATTGTCATCTCAGTTTTATTCAAAGAGAAAGATAGAGAGAAAGCTTTTTTCGATACACGATTTTAAGCCAGTAAAAACACACGGTCAAGCGAACAGTCCCTACATCGGCGTTAGATCCGGTCTTGATTTTCGCGCGCTTTAGCTTTTCTTTCACGACAACTCCTAACTGTGATAATTATTTAAATTATATGATTTAAACGACTATCACACTGAGCATGTAAAGCTTAAAGTAACGCATTAACGTTGATAACGATCACTACTGTATCGGTATAAATTATAATTTTTGCATGCTATTGATATTATGGCGAAACATGTTGATCAATGTAATATTTGTAAGATCTTGTAATACCGTATTTTATGCAAATAAACGTATTATTATTATGGCTTTTCAATTTTTTGGAAGTTAAAATGGGTATAATTGGGTTAAAAGATGTAGGGACTTTTTGAATATCTATTAAAGATATACAATTCCGCAGTACATAAAGTTTAACCAACGTTTCCAAATATGTTTTATGCGACAATCTTTGAAAATACTCTGCATTAGTCTACTATAATATGAATGTATTATATATAATAACCTTCTTCTTCGATCATTCTTTCTATTTATAAAAACCGCATTTAAATCCGTTGCTTAGTTTGTTGACTTCGTTGCCATGGTAATATCATGACAGTCACAAAATGTCAAAATGATGTTATTGTTCTGTCATGCATTACAATGACAACCCATGTTTGGTTTTATTTTCCTATCTCCCGGGAAGTTTCTTATTGGGAATAAAAGGTAGGTACGTTGTACCGCTGACAATGTGTGTGCAAAATTTTACGATGATTGATTCAGTCATCATGGAGTTAAAGCATAACAAACAAACTAACTTTCGCATAATAATATAATAAACATTTAATTAAAGATTTATGATCCTTTAAAGGTCCAAAAAGTAACTTGTATGCGATGACAAAGTAAAGCAATAATCTCATTTGTGGCCATGACAGTTCCTTTACTCGATCATATCATATGAATACTAGTGGATAACAAGACATAAATTATTATAAACATAAACATACCCGTAACCCATTAATTGAATCGCAGTAGTTCGTATCACAGACGCGATGAGTCAAATTTGTTGTGATTCACGAAATAATCTAATTGCTGTTGTTATTCTCAATGTCCTGAGAGTATTGTCCATTTTACCAGTACTTAATATCGTATTGTTTAATGGTTGATTGTGGCATCCCTTCTGCTATTCCTCTAATTAATTGTGGTGGACTTTCTCCAATATTATCTTTATTTAATGGGTTGTTGTCATCGTCGGAAGGACATCGTGCTTCTTTAAGTTCGTATCTCGAGATAGAAATTTAGAGAACCCATTTCTAACTGTACATATTTTCTTAGGCCTTCGCCGTTCTTCGCTGTAGTCTTAGCACTATTACTTAGTTTAAATTCCTGAAACATTACCTGAATATTTGGTTTTTGATCATCCAGTTCATAGGTTTAGAAAGGCAGTTGAACGTGACGTGCAACACTCAATAATTAATTCTGCATAGCTATATCGGGAATTATTTATGATGTCATCGAAAGAACAATAATAACTATAGGGAAGTTGTAAACAAAGTAGTCGATATGAAATAAATTCCCTATTACAAAAGGGAAGTTCCAGAACGTCGACGGGGATTTATACGTATAACAGAGAAGCTATGGAGTCGATTTAATTTAATTTTAAAAATTACCATTACTATCAAACTGTCCTCTACTTATACAGTTTACTTCTGGACCTTGTAGTATAGGATGTTTAGACAATTTTCTTATATATTTGAAGTTAGTAAAAACGAAAAAAAAATCGACCATGTCATTTTATTTGTCACACCCATAGTTTTCTTCTGTATTTACCGTACAACTCTTAATTGAAGTTTTATATTCTTTTTTTATCTAAAAAATTGTCTCATAACTATTTCTTCTAACATTAATTCTATGAATTAAAGCTGGGCATGACAATAAATGAAAAAGAAAAATTAGGTAAAGGTAGGAGTAGAGGAGACTACTGTCGGATGCTCAATCGATAAAAAAGAAAACCGAAAAAGCATGAAGAGAAGTAAACGTTTAACAAGAAAATACTTTTGTTTTATTAAATGTAAGAAAATTTAATATTGTTGATTGATTATATATACGGGATAACATGTTTTGGAAGTTTTCGGAATTCTTTTTTTCCGAATTTGCGACCTTTGAAACATATGATTCAGCATAATATCCCATGTAGATGAAAAAAAAGTTGTTTCTCAGACCTGTGTTATTAAAATAAATGTTGTACATTTATTTCAATAATAATAATTACCATATTTCAATTCCACCAAGAGACGGAGACGGCGGTGTAATTTAAGTACGCATCTTTAATTATGCAATTTAATTACGCATCGAACATTGCAGAAGATAAGCGTATTGTTGCACACCAGACGCAAAAATGTCTTAACTATGTAGTTCACTTCGCCAATGTCAGATATTACTCTGCTACAAATTAAATATGAACAACTTATTCTACTCAAATATTATTATGATTATTTTATAGTCCACCTAAATAGATACCTACCAATAACATTTGATAACTGAGATAAAAAAGCATTGAGGTCGAGGCAGGTCGAGTCCATAGGGAAAGTACGTCGCAGGGTCACAACTTACATTATTCAATCTCTATTATTTCAATTAGCTTCTTGTACGACACATGCAAATATATAAAACGATTTAAATTTAATTTAGTGCTATTGACCTCATTTTAAATTTATCTAGAGTATCAATCTCTATGTATCTAATGTTACCTACATTATGTAACAGGTCACAAAAATATTGTCTCAATAGGTCACAAGAGGAGTGTACTTCAACACTTATTGTAGTTCGTATTATGCCTTGGATTAGACATTACATAAGTACATCCGTCGCCGTTCATTTTATTCTGTGCTTTTGGGGATTAACCATTTATTGATTATTAATCATGTCCTCATTAAACTGTCTTATATTTAACATCAATATTCGTCGCTGAAAATTTATGTCTCAAATGTTATCCTCTGAATTACTAAGTTAGCCACTATGAGTTCTCATCTGAAAAATACTGTTTATGTTTTTTCGATGTAAGCCGCTGGAAACACAAATCACAACGGTAGGTATATTTTGGCATCTACATTTACGCAGTAAACTCATAACTAACCTATCCTAACCTATTTTTTTAAGTAAAATTGATGAGATTAGCATAAATAATGTGTCTTTTTATATTTTTGTATCGTTAAACATAATTTATATATAAACAAACGTATATACATGCAAACAAAACTATATACATTATACACTTATATATTTTTTAAAAAAGACCTTGAAGCTAGAGAAGGACCAGACCAGAAGTTACCTTGGAATTTGTTAAATTAATGATAAAACAATTAATATATTTAATACATTCGTACATAAAAGTGTTTAATGCATGTAGTATGTTAAAAATATGAAAGCAAAGTCATGCGACAAATATGTAATAAAATAATTTTACGGCCAATGTCAACTCCACAGCCGGCTGTGTCGTACTCACCGAAATTGCACTTAAACTGTCTCTAAAAGATCTCTCCCGCTAGTGTAATGGCGACCGCTGCAGGCTGCTAGTGCTCGATAATTACATTTATTTAATTTCATATGCATTTAAATGATTTAAAATATTATGCATATGTAAATTAATTAGTATTATTTTTTGTTCAATTAATATTTAATACTTAAACGAATTATTGTTGAGTGTTGGGCTATTTATTTTTTAATTAAAATGCATTACACGGGACTTTTGAGAGCAGTATATTTGGTGCCAGTGTTTTTATTGTGTGTATGGGCAAGAAGTTTGCACCAGGAAAACCGTAAGTCTTTTTAAATCTTTTAAAAAACTCAGATTAAAAAAAGTTACTGTCATTAAAGACAAAATAATTATTAGTTTTTTGTACATAAAATAAATAACAAATATTGACAAATATTTTCTAAAGAAATTATACAAAAACTTCGGTCGTTGTTCCCGCCAATTTTGGGGAGATAGTAAAAAAAAAACAAAGTAAGGCAATAATTTATTGTTAAGAGATGAAAATGACGTTCGTATTTACAACAAAGTCACATTTTTTATGTGGCAAAGAAGGTAGACAAATAAAATATTTGACAGCAATTGACTAAAGTGACAAGGGTTAATAGATAGAGATAAATTACGGGTACAGATAACAAAGCATTATTTCTAATAGAAATTATGTAAACTGACATGTAAATATTTATCTGGAAGTCTGAACATCTGCGATCCAATTTTGAGTGCCAGAACCAAGGTTGTGATTTGGGGGGGAGGGGATTGACCCCCCAAACGCCGTAGTTCCGAGGGAAGATTTTAGCGAGGTAATAAATATTTCTCATGATTTTACGGGGTGGGGGGAGAGGGTTGGTTTAAGCCCCTTAGCATCATGCATCCGCCAATTTGATATATGAACTATTATATAATAAAATTAAACTTCGTCTTCTATAACCACTATTATGGATGAATAGGATATCCCGAGGGAGAAATACCACGATCTCGCTGTACTGCAGTATGAAGTGATACTTCTCCATTTTGAAAGGTCCATAAAGAAGAAGTAGGAAACAGACATGCCAGGGACCAGGGACCAGGGAAGTTGCAAAGTTGGCAAATATTCTTGTTACGCAAATCATATTCGTTCCTTAATTCTTCAAATGATTGATTCCACAAGCCTACCGCTGGAATATGTTACTTATCAATATTACCTAGATGGATAGAATTTTTTTCCAACTTATTTATTGGCATATTATCTGATCTCTGGCTTCCCTGTTAGAATACGAGATTTTTTGTATTTTTTTATACAGATCTTCGAAGGTCTATCAATAGAAGTCTCGAATAACAATTAATTTCGTTTTACAACACAAACCTTAACATAAAATCATTCACTGTATCAGGGGCCGATGTTTTGAGAAATGGCCACAATTCGATGTTTTATTTGGGTAGACAGTTATCAACGAATATGTTCCCAGAATTCATTTAGTTCTCATATTAGTTGGCGATGGTTTCTTTCGATGTAATACGTCGCGGATTGATTTTGTCAATACGGTACAATCTTTAGCTAAACATAACATTAAAAAGAAATTAAATTTCTGGCTCAACCTTCTGTTGTGACTGACGGTTTGTATCAATTAATTGCTGTTTACATAGAAATATTAGTTTTATGATTTAAGTAATAGGCACAGACGTTTGAAAAAGCTATGAAGCTCAGGAATATTGTTTGCTTTAGGTTTTTTTGACTCGGTGTCTCTAAATGTTGTATTCTCTAAACTATCATGTCTCTCACCTCACCTATCATGTCTATAGCATTCTTTCTAACTGTTGCTAGTTAATATATTAAACATGGTCGTGTTAGTTAGACCATTTATAACTCAAGAACGGCGGCGCAATTTTTTTTGATGTTGGTTTTGTATGTAACCCGCCGCGGCGGAGAAAGATCAGGAATAACTTTATAACTAATAAATAATAATTAATGAAATAAAAAAATACATTTTTCGTTGTATCTGATGAAATGACAGAAAGTTTAAAGAGTGTACAATTGTACATCCTGTGGTATACAATTAAACGAGAAATGTCAAGGAGCTTCAATGGAAGGAAACGTCCTGAATGCAACCCATTCAGCAATTAATACAAAATAATACAGCTTGTGAGGTGAACAACACAACATGAAATCATTCTAAGACGGTACGAAGTTTGCGGGTCAGCTAGTTATTGTATAAAAGCTATTCAAATAAACGTACAGAAATCATAAACTACAAACTTGTATTTAGAAGAAATACAAAAGATTACTTCCCGGTTTTTTTGTTTACAATCTGTCCCCTTCGGACAATTGTAAAAGTGTACATCTGAACAAAAAGACAACGGGCTCTCCCTCCGTTGTCAATTGGACGAATCGTCTTAGCATAAAAGAATCATCCAGCTCAAGGACAAGCAAACTTGTGAGCTAACTAACGAACTGTGAAAAACTGTTGCTTGTAGTATTACGCACAATTAAAAAGAAGAAAAAAAAACAGTTTTATTAGCCAGTAATACGCCTATCAAAAAAGGTTTTATTATACACGTATAATAAAAAAAATATTGCTCTATTTAAATTTCTGGCGCGGTATCTTATTAATGGCTTTAGTCGTATGACTATATCGTTTGCATACGTTTAGTGTGGTAAAAATACATTATTATTCACATCGTAATAAGTTTTCTACATTTATATTTTAAACGCCTTACAAAATACTTCCTTTAAAATTGCAATGAAAGAATGAAGCGGGTAAGTTATTCCCGTCCTTTGCTGTTTTCATTGTAAAACTGATACAATAACTACGATAAAGCAGTAGCAGATAGTAGCAAGCAAGCTAAAATAAAATATGCGCTCATGCCCGAACCTCGCGAACCTCCATATACTGAATTAGAAGATGAAGCGAAAGCATATCAGTAATCTCTGCCTTGCCCTATGGATCACGGGCATAATGACTGTTATTGTTATTATAAAGGACAAATAATTGTTCAGATTACAAACGAGGAAGCGACAGTGGGTGAACGGTTCAGATCTGATAACCGGTCTGGCCCAGTGACGCCAACGTAACTGGGTCTATATCGGCCACTAAGGTCAACTTAATAAATTCTACTATGTCAGTATATAATTTCTAATCTGCTATTACTAACACAGACAAATCATAGTTTGAACGTTAAGTTATGTCTCGACTTAAAATAACAATTAATAGAAGAATCAGGCTTGGAGTTTGTCAACTAGATTGAATCAGAAATTGTACAGAAAATTGATGAGAATGATGATTGATGAGAAATGAAACAGATAATTGATAATACCCTGAGTATTGCAAAATTTTAATAGCAATAGGTAGGTCACTCTTGAGAGATTCCTGATTCGATCTCGCAGCTCACTGCGAATCAGGAATGATTTGATTCACGACAAAAAAAACATACACACGAATTGATAACCTCCTCCTTTTTGAAGTCGGTTAAAAATAAAGATAAACGCCAGTGTTGAAAGAACTGCTAATCTTTGTGGCAAAAGGGCAGGGCACAGTGCTTGTGGCGGGTACAATCTATATAACCAAAATATTCTGGATTGTAAAATATTCTGACTGGACAACGCAGCATAGAAAATTGAACAGGTTTATAATGCAATGGAAGGGGACGATCTGTGTGGCTATCGTTTGGGAAGCCCTATTTCCATCAGTAATTTCCCTTGAGTAGATTCCCTAGGCTACTGAGGAGACAAGAAAACATTTGTGATTTTTGAATGATTGAAACGAAAAATTAATTATAACTATTTCGATTCATAATTTATTCGAGACCGCTATAATGCTATAAATATGAGTGTAAACATCCGAGTTCCAAGGCCTGTTACTTCACTGTATCATATTGCAGGGCTCCTCAAATTGCGGCCCGCAGGTCTGACGCGTTCTGCGAGCGATAACATTGCGGCCTTCACACTGAACTTTATTAATTCAACAACTGTGTGACATAAAGTTATACAATTTATTAAAGTTAAAACTATAGATTGCTATTTTTATTACAAATTACGACAGTATGGTGGTGTTGGCGTCTAAACGCGTCAAACTTACAATCTGACAGTCGGGATTCCTGACTCTTAGATTGTAAGTCTCGGGAGACCCCCAGTCGATTAGTGATTGCTTTCTAGTTCTTGCGCATGTCTATGTTGAATGTACTAATTGACTTGACTTTGATCTTTCTTGATGGCCATCTCTGTACTCTGATACAATGAAAGAAGTGGCTATAAATTTTCGCCTTCTAAATTTAACGTACAAAACATTTATTGAAAGTTCATCCAGCGATAGAGAGCTGCTAGGATCGAACCAAATGGAAATCCGTAATCTCAGCTTACCCGTCTTTGGGCGTGATTGCTTATTTATTTAGCGTCCGATGCATTAAAAATCCTCAGCGTTAATTATGACCCTTCCTTTTTTTATTTATAACCGTGATGAAATATCAATCATTTTAATTCTAACTGTAATTCTTGCCTACGGCATCGCACGCATTTCTTTGTTAATTTCCTCGTAGAACCGATATTAGGTTAACTTTTCTTATCCCTTGGGAATTTTCTTTTTCGGAATAAAAGATACCCTATGTCCTTTTACCCTTTGTACCCCTGACAAGATACATGCGTCAATCATTATCGGTTGAGTCATTGAAGGCGTAACAAACAAACAATCCTACCGTGGGTTTCCACTGCCGAACATTCACATAAAACATATTGTTAACTCAGGTTTTTCAGTGTGAAGGATAGGGAGAAAACTTGTATCGCGACACGATTTTACGCCAGTGGAAACCCACTTTACATTGTGTACACTACAAGCATGTTCCGCATTACAAGAACTATCCATAAGCTAACAGTCTAGAGACCCTTGTAAAATAATCAAACATGTCTCAAGTCACGTATTTGCGTTTCACTTTGCCACTATTTAATATATTATTCATTGAAATTTCCAGTCCTTTTTGCATCCGCCTCCGGGTCTTTCCCGTCATAATGTATGACATTTAAGACTTCCGCGTAGCCCTGCTCTATAAATGTAGGCTGTGGTACTTGTAAATATTATGTGTCACATGGATAGGTATGAAACAATCAGATTGGGACCTCTATTTATGTAAGACGTCCTTGATAACAAAGAAATTTGAACAGTCTTCAAAAAACCACGGTTGTATACCTTGGTTCTCAATTCGATTGTATTTTTGATGTTTGGAACCCCAATACTTATTTATGACTCGATTTACAAAAAATTTAAATCCCTACTTTTTATTTCAAGATTTCAATCTGATCATCCGGTATCGATAGTTTTTCAGGATTTTTGAAGTTGATTTCTTGCAGTTTTACTAAGTTTAAATTATGTATATTATCGTTAGAAATATTATATTATGTTAAATTATCACTGGCACATCAGAATTAGCAGCAGAAGAGTTACAGCTGTTGCGTAGGGGAGTCGATATGGAAATCGAGAGAAGGAAGAGTTGGAAAGAGGATGAGGCCTGCGACAACAAACTAAGCAGCAAAGCAAAGGTGTTAATGCTTTATTTTATGTCGGTCCGCCTACCGTTGAAGGTATAGGAATTCAAACAGGAACTGTGATATACTGCCGCAATCATTTCCCGCTGTAGGTTAGAATGTGGTAGGCAGCCTATTATCACACCAGGCCCAAATATTATTATATTTTTCAATTGAATCCGTAAAAGGAAACTACTTTACAAGTTCTCATGGTCATTAAAACTTCGACCATCACACTTTATCTATAATATGCCCGCGTATTTAAAAAGCTAATTTTGGTATGCAAAAGTCGTAATTTGATTTGTGAGCACATACGGGAACATATCGTCGTTTTTCTGAATTGAGATAAAAGACGATGTTATCGTGTTACATAATGTTAGGCCTGTGGAAGATTCGACGCAGCGATTGTGTATCAGTGATAATAATAAAGGCAATCCCGTTAAACTTAATGTTACTTTAAAGTCGTTAAAGGCAACTCCTTACCGAAATAAAGCGAACATAAATAACAACAAGCTATCGTAAAGTGAAGCGATGTAACCGACTTAGGACTTGTACACACTGGAGTTTTCGAAGTGAATACTTTTAGGCATAAGTGCCTGAGATGATTTTTGTACGCGTAAAAACTTGATAAGTTTGCAGCACTAACATACTAATGTTTTATTATAATTATACTAGTAGGTTCATAAATCAACTGTGACCAATCTAGTGCGTTTAAATAAGAAATATTTAAAATAGAGACAAATTTTCTGTCTACTGTTATTTCGTAGTTTCAGTCTATCATTCCTTTTGGCTTTTGCCCCTCCCAATGCGTAACAGCTGGTTATTCCATGACGAGAACGTTTGTCCGGGATTTAAGATCTGTATATGGACACTGCTGGACATAGGGCTTCCCCAATGGTAGCCACAATAGGCGATTCTCCGATTTTCCCATCCATTTTCCGCTGTCTTCAGGGTGTCCATCAGTTCGTCTGTTGGTTTAACAGTGTCCGTTAAATTATATAATATTATTTATTAAGTAGAACTTGGATTGTGTATACGCCCTTAGCCGCCCGTTTCAGCAGTTCGTGTCATTGACACCACGTGCTCTCTAAGAAGGCCAAGGGCAAGAGAAACCGACTCTACATAATGTCACGTAATTTGTAATGAATTTTGAAACCGAACTATAATGAGATCGCCTTGTCCTATTCTGATGAATAGAATTATATATTAATATCAAATGTTGCGAAATATTAAACCATTTGGGTGTTTACTAATTTTTCTTTAAATTATTAAAATAGACAGAAAACATAGTTTATGTGTGAGGTTAGCTTCCGATATATTTCACGCATTTAACACGGAGTGAGCGAGATGCACTTATACAGCAGCAACATATATGAGAGATAAAGCAGGTATATCCTGTTTACCGTATAAGTTTTGAGCGACTGCGCAGCATCTTGTCGCCAACTTCACTCATCCAAATTTTCATATCTATACCTTGTTTCACAAGAGAATGAGATTTTTGTAAACAAAGGTTTTTTACATTAAAATTCGTAAATTCCAAAATATTTTCGAAAAACTTTTTCTCATATTACCTTATAATATAATATTAGCTATTACACAATTTCACTTTCCAGAAAATTAAATTTCCGATGAAAGTTTAAAAAATGTATCTCGTTTGTTTGTTTAGAAAGACCCTATATTGTTATGAAATAAGGGATACATAGATTGATCTTCAATAAGCCTTCGGTATACCTAAAGAATGAGGTTTTAAACGTATTGTAACGTATTTTTTTGGGGGACGTTCTGAAGTGTAGTACCACTAAAAAAACTTAAATGTTAGAGAAAACTACATAATACTTGTAAATGAACCCAGATTTGTTGATAAAACAGTATAGAAGATATATTACATGTCGTTTTATATATTTAAGAAACTAATGTCATCAGTCAAGCATTAGTTTAAATATAGGTTCAATTTGGTTTGTAATCAATTTGTTAAATTGATTTTTAAATATTTGTATAATTAACTTTTAATAATTGTAATCATTATACTCATTTTTAAACTGAATTGTTTGTGAGATACCATAAATTGGCAATATCGACAGGGCCCGAATTGCGAGGTAAAACTTTTGAAGTAATTTATAATCGTTTTCACAAACATGAAACCCGTTAAGTTGCGTGTTCATAATGGAGACTTTTTACCGCTTTTTCGTTCTTGAGGCTAATTTAATTCAAATAAGTCAAGACCGACGGCAATGGAGTTGAATGTTCTCACGTTATGATTTATCAAAACTTGAGACACGAGTTGACTTTCAAGACTAACAAAAACGATGTAGCCAGACGTAAGAATTTGTTTAATTAGGCAGACATTTTAGCAGTCAATAAATACTCCAAATCAAGCGTAATTTTTTAAAAGTGCTATTTATTCGCAGAGAATGCACCGCGGCCATTGTTCGACGAACACAACAAGGAACACTGGAAGATGCAAGCGCAATGGATATTAAAAAATAAGGTAAAGGTATTTTTTGCTTTTAAATACTAGATAAGTATGTTTAGTACAAGATCTTTGAAGATCAAAGCGTCCTGTTACATTTAAATTAACGAGACGGCAGAAAGCAGACAGCATCTCGTTTTTAACACACTTTTATTAGCTTGGTGTACATATGTCTGTAACGGAATCTTTGAACGTGATTTTCAACCTCTTAAAAAAGATAGATTTTCACACTTATCAAGGACCGATGACAGTGCAATAATTTAAATAGTTTGTCCCATTATTAACCTTAACAGAGTCTGCAGGATTTGCGATTAAGATTAACGCCATCTAGGTTTTGACATTGAAATAACAATGGATGGTACATGTAATGGAACAGCGTGTTGGTTTAAATCGAGCTTTCAAACTCCCATCTTGGTCGGGCCCAGAATCTTACTTTATTTAAAATCTTTATTTTTTTCTTAAGTGTTAAAGGCCTCTCAATTCAAAATCACCATTTTGTAAATATTGATGTGGGTCTTCCTGCTCAGCTTACACAACAACACGGACTAGAACGGAGGGCGTTATGTGATGTCGATTTCCTCTCTTAACCTATTATCTTATTGTCTAGGTATCCAGTACGCTGAATAAAAAAACAGCGAAGAACATCATCCTTTTTCTAGGCGATGGGATGAGCATCACGACGCTTGCTGCGACCAGGGTGTACCTCGGACAGAAGTACGGCCACATGGGGGAAGAGTTAAAGCTGAGTTTTGAAGCTTTTCCATATACAGGATTAGCAAAGGTAAATTAAGAAATCAATATTAGCAAAAACTACATAGACACCTTAATCTAGAATCATATTGCAAATGCTAAGAGATAGACTGTGATGATGATAACGTTGACTGTCACATTATGTATCGTTTATGTTAAGTAAATTATATTGTAGTAGTTGTTGCTTTATAAAAAACTGTGCCCGTGACTCCGTCCGCGTGGAATAGTGAAATTAGGCAGTATTTTAAAATTTTTAGGCCAACCCTTTTTTCGCATTAAGGAATAGCCTATGTGGAGGACTCTAAACTATGTCTATACCAAATTTCATTTAAATCGGATTATTAGTTTAGGCGTGAAAGCTTAAGCAGACAGATAGACAGAGTTACTTTCGCATTTATAATATTAGTGGGGATGACTCAGTCCTTAGACGAATCGCTCAACCTAATGTTCCACCTCGTTTAATGATCAACCTCGAAAATACATCACATAGGTTATTGTATTTCATAACACAGCTGCTTGCTCTACCACTTTGATGGTCCTAGTATGACGTATTTATCGGGGTTTAATAGACCAGCAACCTAAGAAGATAAAAATACTGTTCATTATTGCTTTGGTCTTTGTAAAAATCGACTAGAAAAGATTTGATTTGACATTTCCTTTGATTGTATGATCTTGAGTCAGAAATCGCTTTTTTCCAGACGTATTGCGTGGATAACAATGTCGCTGACTCCGCATGCAGCGGTACCGCATATCTCACGGGGGTGAAGGCTAACAGTGGGACAGTGGGCTTGAGCGGTGCGGTCAAACGCGGCGACTGCGACGGACAGAAAGAGGGAGCTCATTCTGTGACTGGGCTGATCGACTGGGCACAAAGGGCTGGGAAGGCTACTGGTATGCTATTGGATTTTTATCTTAAACATTGTGTAATAAGGCGCATACAATATTTTGTAGAAAAATAAAGTGCTTTTTG
>JWHW01002777.1:42168-54436 GCA_000931545.1 Papilio glaucus
TTAAAAACCGAGTATCACTTAGAATAACTTTAGAAGGATTTAAGCGTGGGATCAATAGAACGAGTCTAACGAAATTAAAAATGCCCTTTGCGTGTGTGTACTCTTGGCACCCGATAGCAGATCTAACCGGGACATACTAATACCATGTCCACACAGCCTGCACTGTATTTTCATCATCTCCCTACAGTGCAGTATGATTGTAGTCCATACTGTATAAGTTTTGGCAACAGTTTTTTCGGTCGGCCAGGGTTGGCGTCAGACAGGCGTCTGACGCCAACCCTCCTCAGGAATATGATGACAACATATTTTATGTGACTTGTGAGACATTGTGTGTGTACTGTGTGAGATTTTATGTGTGTGCACACTACATGAAAATTAGTCCAGCAGTTTAGAAGAAGTTCAGTGACATACAGAAGAATATACTGAGATAATATTTTTGCAGTTGAATGCATCTGACAATTTGCCGTTTACGACACTGAGCTACGCCAACGGCCCGGGCTACAAGCCTCACGAGAAGTTCCAGAGGCACAACCTTATGTTAGACGACATGGGTAAGTTCTTTTATATAACGTAGAAGGTGGTAAGCAAGTACGCGGCTGAACAGATTTCACTTATATCAATAATAGAAAGGATACAGAAGCGATATAAAATTTTCTGAAAAAGAAAAGAGGAATGAACTATATTAGAAGGCAACCAATTATTCTGTTTACCTACTACTTCTTCTGGCCTGCCTACGCTACGTACGTAGCCGTTTTTCCAAAACCGTTTCGGTCTTCCAATATAGGAGCAATATGTCCCATTCTTAATTAAATTTAGTAAGTCTTTGAGCAATATCAGTCAATTGATTCTGTTACGATCTTTCTCGTGTTCTGTTCCAGATAATCCTGACTTCACATATCCTTCATTGGTGCCGATATCACGAGAGACTCACGGCGGCGAGGACGTGGCGGTGTTCGCCAAGGGGCCCTGGTCGCACCTCTTCACCGGCAACTACGAACAAAACTTCATCCCCCACGCGATCGCGTTTGCTGCGTGCATCGGTCCCGGATATACTTCTTGTAAATTATGAGGTTATTCAATAGTCCAGTTATCAATGAAATTACGGTGAAAAATTCGCTTTTGTGATTTTAAAATGATTTTAAAACGTATATATTGACAATGTATCCTACCAAGTGGTAAACTAAGTTCTATTAAACCTCTATTTGTAATTTGCGAAATAATTGGGAAACGCAAAAGAAATCAAAGCATTGTATCATTTTGTTTAAAATCGATACCGATATATTTTTGCTTAATCTAAAGCCTAAATCTATCTAAATAAAACATTTCGGAGATTTTTTTAAATAATTAAATTAAAAACAAACTCCGATTAGAATATTATCAACGTGATGTTAAGTCGAGATGTAATGGACGACGATACTTTACGAGAAGGTGGCAAACGAGCAAGCGGATCCCCCGATGTTAAGTGAGTGCTACCCACAGACATCCGCAACAAGCAAATGTGTTGCAGATGCGTTGCCTACCTTTAATAGACAGAGGAGGGCATAGATAGGAATAAGGATATTTCCTTTTCGTCCAATCCTATTCTATCCTTTTGAGGAAAGGGTGGGAAGAGGAAGTGCACTGAAATTAGGCCTCCGGCACCTCACTCATCAGACGAAACGTAGAATACTTCTACTTGACGCCTGTCTTCTGTGAGGTCGTGGTATTTCACCGGTTGAGCTGGCACATTCGTGCAACAGATGTTGTTGTTGCGGGCTCTACTGATAAAAAATACATGTAACATAGCTGTACGAATGACACAGGATGGAAGCGCTAATTTTTGTTAATTTCTTCTTGAATATTTGGTTAGATGTAATAGGTTTGATTCAAAAACTAACTAGGTCTCTAATTTATCTAAGAGTTATAGACTTAGTAGGTTTTTGAGACAGTAAAAATGTTTAACAAAGTTAATGTAAATATGGTTTTGGTGTCGTATGTTTGAGTGCTTCTTGGCCTTATTTTAAGGCACTGAACAATTCGTGTAGGTACTGCTGACGACAATCGTATTGCCTAAGATGTTTTAAATATTCATCAGTTCGTCATTTCAAATTTTGATATAATTAATCTGATTTTGATTACACTTAATTAACTTTAGGAATTGTCTTAAATTACTCTAAGTACTTTAATTAAATTACTTAAATTACTCTAAGTATGGATCTAATTGAATGGAATGTTGTATGTATGGGAGCATAGAATTTATTCACATAGTATTATTAGTATGTATGACAAAGTTTTTTAAATAAATAAGCCTTTCACTTGTAAATATTAATGACTATAAGTTATTTATTAATTTTCTTATGTGTTATCTTTCATGGGCATGTATGTTTACCTATTTTTATTTAAATCAAACATTCTTTACCACATTTCTAAGAATTTTATTATTATTACCGTTTGTTTTAGTTTTAACTTAATGTAAAGTTGATTGAGTAAATAACAGATAAATAATAAAAATTGGAAGCTATGTTAAAAAGGCTATGTTCAAATAAATACTGACTGTATTACATTAACATTTAATTTATCTTAAATAGTCTAAAACTACAGAGACAGATCTTAACATGTTCTCTTTATTTTGATGTAATATAAACAATTTATGTTTATACAATTGAGGTAAATTTATATAAGTAAATTGTTTTCGTCATTTTTAAGAGCCTTATGTAAATAATAATCAGGCATATAATAAATTACAAATACATAAATTAATCAATGAATTTTTATTTACCACTTTCTATATACTAAGAATCAAAAAAAGAAAAATAAATCCAGGAACATTGCTACCGCTTGGAGTCGTCGTTCTTCCGAATTTCATACATACATATGTCACCGAAAAATTAGGAACATCGTTGGTTCAAAATCTCACTAGGGATATTACAAAATGACAAAAGATCGTGAACTGAACTTGATAAGTCAAATTGTAAATGGACAATTTACAATTTGACCTATCAAGTCAAAACGTAACAAACTCATTTTTCTTTGATGACCTCTGAAACATTTGAACCCTGAAACTTACATCATTATAATTATCTATTCAAAAGTAAGATAATATCTATTCAAAAATAATATCAGCTTTTTTAGTACTTTTCTACTGCAGGACCACAGGCCTCTTCTCCGAGAGACTGTAATCCACCACGCTCGCCCTGTGCGGCTTGGTGAATGTCACACAATGTTCGAATTTTGTGGTTCTAAGACATGCAGGTTTCCTCTCTATATTCTCCTTCACCGTTTCTTTGAGCAGTGATGATGAATAAATTACACAAAGTAAAGCCCTGCCTGAGTTCGAACCCGCGACCTACAGTACGTAAGTCGGAGCCTACACAGCTTGTTAGTATCGTTTAATGTTGCATTCCACAACAGTGGATAGTTTGATTCAATTACAAGCTAATGAAAATTGTTTTTCATAGACACAACACTTTAGTGTTAGTTTTCTGGTCCGCTCCCCTACAGGTATATGGTGATAGGTTCACCTCTATCACATTTGAGACTTAATAAGCTTGTCTAACCTTGAAGGAGATCTTATTTCTGTAAGACATATAACTTAAATAAAAGATGTAATAAAATACTTCGTAGTGTCGCGACGAACATGTTAAGCGGCCATTCAACTCTCGAAAGTTGAAGCACTCCGTTTTCTTATATTAATTAATTATACACGTACACCATTAATATATGCCTGCTTCTAACAAAGTAAATAATAATATGTAATGTTGCTTGAGTACGAATGTGAGGATTACGTTTTCAGGCACAAAATTAATTGAATTAGGCGAGTGCGCGACTTTGTACAGGTTAGTTTTCAACAGACACAACTATTTATTTTGAGTCACGAGTCTCCTTAAAAGAAATATTCATTCACCATCGGTCACATGTGATCGCTGCCGACTCTATCAATCGAAGTCTACATTAACTTTGTACGCGTTCTTTGTTCTAACGCACTCGACAACAACCATAAAGGTTCATTGTATTCGAGTGTTGCCAGCTTACTGCACTACCTATAAATTATACTGGTAGGTACTATACCTACCAATCGTGTAGTTTTGAGGCCATACTGAGCACACTAGCAAACACTGGCTGTCAGTCACATAAAGAAATTAAATACAAATTAGTCAGCTATTTATTTTTCGTTTTTATTCATAACAGAAGAACAATTTTAATAACCTTGTTAATTACATCTGCTCATGGCTCAAAGGCTCAATATGAAATTGTTGAACATGAGCCTTTTCAAATAAGGGTTAATTAGATATTCACGACATTCAGCTTGTGTTTTATTCAGGTGCAATGACCCATTTATATTAGAATTACTATTTCAGGAAGGTAACCTCCATGGGCGTTGAAGATTAGGGATGTTAAATTACATCTTGCATATTCTTAAAACTTACCTGTAACATCGTTAATTGCAGAGAAATTTAAAGAAATCGTGAATTTCAAAATTTTGAAGTATAGATGACAGACCTTTATCAGTTTTATTTCTTCTGTTTGTCCCCTCTTCTGTCCAATAAAGGCAGGCAACGCATCTGGAACTCGTTAACTTGTTGCAGATGTCTATGGGTGAAGGTTGCTCGTAGTCAGGTGAACCGCTCCTTCGTTTACCGCCTTATCTCATAAAAATAAAAAATTATATCGCTCTCTGTCATTTAACTAGTCTGTGCGGTAAATCAATTAGTACAGACGTTATACTTTAGCGTTCTCAGATTATGAGACTCTTCACGTATGAGAGACTTAATCTTACACGTATCGCAATCACCTAATGTGAGATTTATTGTAATTACTGTTTTAAAATTGAGATGGCATTTCGTCAGGTATGGTTGAAATAGAATTTTGAACACATTTATATTACGATTTTACTAAATCTCCAGTCATTTTTATGACTTGTTTTAAAATCTTATTGTAAGACTTGGAAATGGTTAAAGCCAAATAACAATATATAAAAGGCAAAGGTCGTAAAAATAGATAAAAAAATCAGCACTGTACAAAAAAGGTTCCACTGCAAACTGCTAGCTTCGGATTGCTGAACCGTGAGAATTGATTGGCTTCAAACATTTATAGAGTACTAAAATTATAGAGTACTAACTGAGTAACAACTCATAGTTCGTATTATCAATTATCATATTATATGTCATGTGTACGGTGTTCAGTTAACAGTGATTCCCTTGCTCCTGTGCCTCACTGAAAAAAAAATCTTTTCGCGTTAGGTACAAGGTGATACTACTAGTAGATATAGAGTAGATATTAAGTCCCGAAATATATTTTACTTCATAAAAAGAAGTCATCACGAAAAAAACATGTTCTTGATACTTGATTCCATATTTAAATAACTAATTTTATATACTGCTGTAAACATATGAATATTGATACATGATGTTCACACGTGAACGCACTTACAGTTAATAATAACTCATGTTAAGTCTCGTAGTTGTTGTTACCTTCCGAAAACGTATTATCCATTATTGCTATTTACTATTCATTATATAAACATCACGGCATGCATCATGTAACACGTAGTGGTACAGTCACAAACATAAATGACGTTTAGAAACAGTGTGTATTTTATTTTAATAGATAGGATATAAAATGTAAAAGACGCAACGAAGATTTGAGTCAATAAATCTAATATAATATATATTTTTAAATATATACGTAAAATAAATGGATAGCTATAGAGCCACTAGATATCTCTTTTACTTATTTTTTATTATTTTATTATTGGTAGATGTTTTATTTGTATATATATTTTAAAAAAGTTTGCGTTCACTTGGTAAACCTCCACAGACCCTGGTCGCTATTTAAGAATGGTCAGGATACGGCAAAAGTTACTGGGTCAAGTAAGTTTTAACGAATTTTATTGACCAAAACTATTAGAAATAAGTAATATTTTTGTCTATGGACTAAATTCGATATAGATTTACTTGGTGCTATTGACCAGTTTTTAAAGAACTGACACGAGCACACACCTCATTGTAGTGAAAGATGTTTGTTATTCAGCGTCCGAGCCAAGAAAAGAAATTTTATTCGATTCAATGATTCTTTTGTTTTTACGGATTGATTCATAGGATTAGTTGTCTTCATTTTATTTAAAAATGCAAAATAAAATTAAATAAAAAATGTTATTAAAAACCATTACATTACATATTTTATTATAATCATAAAATGTATTAAGTTTTCTATGTGAACGAAAGATTTTTTCGTGTATGCATGTGTTAAAATATGTGAATAAGATTATTAAAATACAAATCAGTAAAGAAAAACATAATTTATCTTTAGTATAACTTGATAGATATTTTAAAAAACATAATTTATTTATAACCTTCTGCTAATAACATTTTGAACAACTTATTAGTGACCAGCTATTTATGGCCATCGACAATATTTTTGTTGACGCAACATTTGCCCCAATACTTCAACATATGTATCATTTGACCACCCTATTACAATAAAATGTTCTTAAAGATTTGTTTGTTTCAGTGCAGATTTAGTGCGCCTAAATGGACCGGCTCGACCGGTGAAATAATACCTTATAGAAGTCAGGCGTGAAGTACAAGTATTTCTGCGTTTCGTCTGATGAGTGAAGTGACGGCGGCCCAATTTCAGTCCTCTTCCCCTACAAATCCTTTCCATCCTAATAAGGGTAGGATGGGAAGGGGACGAGGATTAGACGTGGATGGAATGAATAGGAGAAGGACATATTCTATTCCTGTCTGTCCCCTCCCAGTAGACACCGCATTTAAAACTCATTTGCTTTTTGCGAATGTCTATGGGTAACGGTCACTTAACACTACGTATCCTTCCAACATAAAAGTAAAAGATAACTGATCACATAAGGTGTATAACCTAGCGACGCGATTCTGAACGCATGTGTTCCTTCAGACATCACAGCCTCCAGCCCAATTCCAAACGTCCATTCAGTTCGGCTAAAGCCTTCGCGGAGGGTGGACGTGGCGCACAGCACCCCGCTAGCATTATCCGTGCATAACGTACATTTGTTTACAAACTATAATTTCTACATCTAGGTCGAAAAACATCGGCGCCAATGGGTGAGTTAAATGGTTGATACTATTTACATACATCTAGAATAGTTTCTTCTAGTGTTGTTACGGTGATTTCAATTTTAATCTACTTTAAAATTTAAATATTTTATTAATATGTTTAGTAAATAAATGTTTTCATGTTTCGAATATACAGTTTTATTATTTTTCAATATACATTCACAATTAGTGAATTAGATTTTTAAATTAAAAGGAAATTTACACATATGAATGAAATCATCAATAAATACTTTCCGTATTAATTCAGCTTTGTTAAAAATATGTAGATGTTGTAAGTCATATTCATTCTCTAAAATAATTAATAAAAATAAAGTATGATATACTAACACTAGACTCTAAATAACAATCTGTACAGATAAATAAAATTGTATTAAATATAATTTTTTGTCAAACTGAGTAAGCGAATTGCGAGCTGGGCGGTTTGCAAAATGTTAACGAAGTCCGAGGACAGCTTTGAATAAACATACTACAACATACAGAAATACTGTTAATGCTTTGCTAATCTTTATATATGTTACCGACATATTGTGAATTCAGTCGTTTTATAATCTGGGACATTATAAAATGTCCGCAAATTGTAAAGTGAACGAATCATTGACAATTTATCGTATTCAAATTCAAGAAATCTATTTTTCGTCGATAAGTAACTCTTTACGGACGTGAACTTCGTCCCTCAAAATATTTTTCTGTGAAATTAATACTCTATATATCAGATCAAAATAAAATAATATAATTTATCTATAGACAATAAATAATAATTTTACATATATATTTTTATATACCTCTTTATGTACCACCTAATAATAATAATAAATACCACCTGCTTCCTGGTAATGGACAGTATTAACCTTTTTAAGTAGTACTCGTGACCACCTGGTGACCACCAGGTTAGTAACATACGAGTACTAGAGTAATAACTTTATCTAGGACGTTCCTTACTGACACTATAAGTTTTGCAACGTATGACATGTACCTAACGTCTAATCACCTCTCGAGTGACACCTAGCATACTTATCAAGGATTCCACCCACCCGACATCATGTACAGTTTATACTGTATAGGTTTTGGCTACAATTCTTACAGCCAGCTGCCTGCCAGAAGCCAACCCTCCTTGGGAATAATTGGTTCTACATCATTTTTAGGGTTCCGTATCCAAACGGGTTAAAACGTGACCCTATTACTAAGACTACGCTGCCCATCCGTCTGTCACAAGGCTGTATCTTATGAACCGTGGTAGTTAGGCAATTGAAATTTCCACAGATGATGTATTTCTGTTGCCGCTATAACAAAAAATATTTATATCACGTACGGGGGACTCCCGTACAACAAATGTGATTTTTATAGATAATTGTACGAAACCCTTCGTGCACGAGTCCGACTCGTACTTGGCTGGTTTTTATTTTACCAGTGGATTAAAGATAAGATCTCGTCAGTGTGCCGTTACGTATCGCTGACCGGCATTATAGTAATCCGGTGGTAATTTCCGTTCCTATAGCACCAGCGCCCTCTTCAGTCCTAGAGTTCCGCCAGTATCTCGTCCGTGTCGTAATTAATCACGTGTTTACTCTTGCTTGAAACCAATCGAATTCAGTATGACAAGGTCGCGTGCGGTTGACATTCAATATAGCATTTACCTTACATCTTGCGTATTATCTCGGCTGCAGTATAGTCCAGTCCTTTTCACTATAACTTACCAATATCATAATGCATAACGCAGTGTTTTAGAAGGCTCCTGGTCACTGGTGACAAATTTAGAATATTCTTTACACATTTTTGTTAAATATTAACAAATTGAAAATATATCCTACAAAGTAAATAAATTAAGAAAAAAATGCTAAACATCTGTTATACAAACACACATTTCCAAACAATATAGTGGGCTCTAATACAGCATTGTGAATTGCCGAACGCCCTTTCGTACAACTCTTAGTTCCTGGCTACTCTACTCTCTGGGTAGTCAAAAGGAACAGATTTCATTAGGTTAAAGCAATATTTCCTCATTACAACGTAGTGTTCAAGGGAAGAGTAACTTACCATCTGAGACTGTATTTCCAGTTGAAATCAGGGTAAAATTGTGATCAACAATTTCACACCTTAATAATATATAGAAATCCACTTGTCTATGCAGTTCTCTTAGTTTCAGTGAATTGCTAGCATTGAGAGAAAAACCAACGTCAAAATAATCGTCTATCGTCCAGACATAGAACTTTTTAAAGACTTCAAGCCAAGTTCAAGTAGAAGTAATAAAAGAAAATTGGTCATCTATTTTATTGAAAGAATTCTCAATTGTATTAACTTTGATATGTACACTAGCTATTGCCCGCGGCTCCGCACGCTTTATTTTCTATGGATGGAAGTTTTTGTAACTTGATTTCGCGTACCTGGAATTTTAGGTATATCAAAAAGATAATTGTCGTGTCGTGCATTCCTTTGGAAACCTATATTAGCAAACTTTTTATAAAACCTGCTTTATTCATTTTCGCGTTATTTTTTCTCGGTATTTTATGTATTAAAATCGCACAGTGCGAGGCGGGACGCGACCGCGAATTAATCCCACTCACCCTGGAGAAGAACCTCCGACAACTTGTCGCTACAAAAATACCGAGAAAAAATAACGCAAATGAGAGTAAAGCCATTTTTATAAAAAGTTAGTTAAAAATGTCTTACGAAAGTTTAAATAATTTTATAACCTATATGACGTTTACTTTCCCTTCTATCCCTCGGGAAAGTTTTATTTAATAAAGGTGCGTTATTTTGTGTACCCCTGACAATGTCTGAGCAAAATTTCACGATGATCGCATTTATAATAGATATTTGTTAGAAAATAACTTCACAGATTACTTACCTAAAGAGGCTTAGACTAGGCGCCCTCTGCGCACTGCCGCGTCGAGCCAAGTGTAGCCTACAGTGACATATCAGTCACAAAAAAAAAGGTTACATATTTATGTACACATCTATAATGTACAATTAAACGCGTATTACTTATTATCTAATGTCAAAAAGTAATAAAAATAAATATGCGCTCACGCCCGTAACCCAGAGGGGTAAGCAGAGATCATGGATTTCCATTTGGCGCGATCCTGGCACATCTCTCTCGCTTCTTCAACATTCATACATCTACGCATACATGCTCGTCGGTTATGGGTGCTCCTTATATCGCCCTTTATTAGTAAGCCACTAATCTGATCGATATAAGTTCATAGTGTCATAAAGTAATGTACATTACTTTAGCGACTTTTAGTGTTCATGTCTTTTTATTTTAAAATCATAGGTCACCTGAGGACCACAGACTTGCAGGTGGAGAATTGTGACAGTTTACGTACTGGATAAACGAACCTAGGACGAATAGCATATTAACCTTTGATATTATTAAATTAATTTTTAATACAATCGTACTTTAAGCTGTTAACTTTTTATTAGTTCGGAGAGAGCGCGCCCCGTCGCGATAGACGGATTTATTTTAATTAATTTTAAACCTTTTAAGTCTCTGAGTATAGAAATTTCAACTTAAAAACGATTTGTCTGTTCCAGTCGCTATGTGATGTTTACATTTCAATTCGTTTGTACGATGATTTAAAGTACAGAAATGAAGAATTATTTTTAATAAGGACGTATTTAAAGTTTAAAGTTATGTATCAAGTCGGAACTTCCATGAGCGTTGATACGAATACCATTTCTAGAAGGAAAAAGTTTTTCTAATTTTAATCTGAAACCCGTTCTTTAGCTACAACCTGTTTTTCGAAATGCAGCGACGTAAGAGGTGCCCTCATGTTGGACATAAAAAGTGTAATGTAGATGTATGGTAAATGACGTTTGTTTGTTTACAAAAATTATATCTTTCTATGAAACAAAGTATATCAGGATATTTCATAAGCGGGCGAAAAGTGAAGACTCGAATACGTCCCAATTGGGACGTTTTTTCTTTAGCTTATGTCATGTGTTTCTTATGCTTAAGTGACAAACACTAGTTGTCCTTTTTACACCATTCAACATGTGTCAATATTGCTGTGAGAGAATGTGAATGACTTTGGAACACATTTGACCGGCGATTTTGTATGCGTATGACATATTATCTATAGTATGAAATATAATTGTTTAGTCAAATAAAATTTGCAATAGTTTAACGTACAGCAATATGCTCATTTGTAAAAAAATAATTGAGTGTGTGTGTATGTATTTTGGGAGAAGTAGTTGCTGGTAACCTTATTGACGGTTCTTACAGCTTCATCGAATACAGGGCTCGCGATCCAAATGATCTTGAGCTAAAAAATAAAAATTCTAGGTCCCTAATGTAATCTAGGGGCCTAGTTGCTGGATTTAGCAGCTATCGGTCTGGGAAATAATTGAAGTTAGTCCGGGCATTAAGAGAACTTGCAAAATTATTTTTATTTATATATAAAAATGAATCCCCATTCCCTTTGGTCACGGCATTACGCGTGAACGGCTGGACTGCCTTCGCTAATTCTTTTTATTTTGTGTTTGTTATTGTCGAGAGAAGATTCTTATGAAAGAAGAAAATGAAGAAATTTGCGTGGAAAAACTTAACGATCATTATTTTAGCTTTAGCGCTTTTGACATAGCTGCCAATCGTTTGACAGTTGATGTGCTCGTCAGAATGCGAACAAAACTATTCATATATCAAAAACTAAGAATCTTAAAGCGTCAGAATAATGAAAACTACGTTTTAAGATTTTTTTAATGAACTGTACCAACTCTAATTCAATAATAATAATATTCGTAGTTAAGACAGTACGTCTGTCTAGTCAGCTGGTTTTCAATAAAAGGATCACACACACATCCCTAACACCGATCTAGGGCTCAAACTCAAACGAGTGTCGGTTAGAACTGTAACAAGTATATTTTTGTGATGCTGACGTACTCAAAATTTTAGCTCAGATTAGATGTCAATGTAGCAATTATGAGGTACCTTTTCACAATCCGGACCTTATAAATACTGAAGTGTTAAGCTAATATAAGAGTTTGAGTGTCAAATATGATCATGTCTCTATTAAAAGTTACAACATAAAACGAAACCAAGATTTTTATTAGCTATATGTGTTTAAATATTATATAATACATAATAACTATATTGTACATAATATAATATATGTAAAAATGTTGTTACAGTTATAATGATGAAATCGAAACAGCTAGTGCGAAAATAAAGAAATTATAGCAACTACAATATCTTACATCTT
>JWHW01002777.1:63517-88403 GCA_000931545.1 Papilio glaucus
AATTGTTTAGAGAAAATTGGTGTATGTTAATGTTTTACCTTTTTGCCCGACATACAGGAAGGCAACGATTTTCATGGGTATCTATGTTGTGAACTCGTATAGCCTAATCAGGTTGACTGATAGTGAAGAGTGAGGTGTTACTCCATTCTTTCCCGGAGTGTCATAGGAGTACTTAAATATTGCTTGTTGAATTTGTATATAGGTAGATCCTATGGGTAAAGGAGGGTAATTTACGAAGTCAAGTGATCCAAATAATTTTTATTCTTATTAGATCTAAATTTTAATTGTATTTTCTTTTTATGTTAAGAGTGTAAAGGCTAATAAAAATACCGCTGATAAAGAAAGATCATGAAAGGAGTACAGTCATGACTAAAATAACTAAATCCGAAAATCTATTTCGGCGTGAAAGTAATAGTATCACAATTTAAAAAGGAGAATAACGGTCTATTTCTCTACTAATGTCACGGACCCTCACTAAATCGCTTAAATATCGGTCAGTATATATTCATGGAGGAACCTCGGGTAGTCATTTGAACATTTGAAAACTTTGTTCGGATTTAAATACACATACATATACACATTATTTTTCATATTATGTTATTATTATTACGTTATTATTATATTATAATGTTTCATATTATACTTCCTTTACGTATTAAAACTATGTACATTTTAAAACCGTCGTCAATTTGATATTCCTCATTTGCCATATTAATAATATACTCGTGTCTTTTAAATTCTACAGGTACACGGCGCGGTGGTCTGCAGGGCAACTGATTTCTTGTCTACATTTTTTTTTAGTTTTAAGAACACGGTAACACCAGGTTCTGTGATCAAGCACTACTTTAAAAACAAAAATCATATAAAAAGTGTAATGTAATTTGAATGCCATTTAAGGAAAGCAAGATATATATTTGCAATAAAGAATTTAAGTATCCTATTGTTACAATAATTTATTATCTATACTGCAAGCCTGAGCCTCATTGTCTATGCGACACTGCTATTGGCAGATGATAATGACAGTTGACAACTAAAGCCAAGTCTATGGTAATGACACCTCGGATTTATTGTGATATAGAATGCAGTTACGTTTCTTAATTATAAACGCAGTTAGATATTTTACGTATACAACCCAGTTGGGTTTAAGCATAGTATATGTTGTACACTTTAAATTACATTTATTTAATAGAGATAAAAGCCTCTTTATTACGATTAAGATAACCATCCAGCTTTAGAGGAATACAGAAATATTATAGTGTAATGTCACCTTAATCGGGTGCTTTTCTTAAGTAAAATCTTACACGCAACCGACCAAAGCCCATTCCGATGTCGTTCAAAGGAAAATGGCATGGCTAAATAACGAGCAAAACCATATATTCGACCATGATAGCTTTACTATGCAAAGCCAGGGATGGGTGGATGTAATAATGATAAAATATAAAGACCCCCTTCATAGCGCCATCTAGGTGATAACTCCAGAAAGTTTATGCGTATAGAGTATACTACAATAACCTAAAAAAGCGCAGTATATAATTCACACGTGCTCGAATAGAATTCGTAGACATGTAGACTGACTAATATCTGAAGACTCGTATTACATTTTACGATCCAGCAAACTACACTGGGAGTCGAAGCAATAAAATGCAACACCTTTTTAGTAATTTACTTTATTCAATGTAATTATAGAGTTGATAATGAAATGACCAAAGAATAATTAGTTCAGTGTTCGCGAACATCGGCAGCCAGTAGTAAAAGTGTTCTCTTTAATCAGGCCCAAAGTAAAGAGGAACCCCTCGCGGATAACTCATGTCTCCAACGATACTAACTCGAATTGCTTGTCCACAGCTTCACCAACGGACTCTAAGCTGGAAGCCAAGACGCCCAGCTTCGGAATGAAGCTACGTCGCTGGTGTCGCAGCCGACGCTGCCAGTTGTGGCGGCTGTTGCTCCTGCCCTTCATCCCGATCCTGGCGCTGATAGTGCAGACCACGCTGTCCTTGAAAAACAGCCTCACGAATGGCAGGGAAGTGGCTGATGTTGAAGAACAGGTAATTTTTTCATCATTATCGTCCGCTGATATTTACGAAACGGTTATTTTTAAGTTACAAAGGGCCCTGCCCACATTAATTGGAATTGAACTTTATTAAGATCTACCCACACTGCTTTGTCCGTTATGTACCGTCCTCAAAGCAATTTGCTTTAGACATTGGCACTTCCAGGTTTCAGTAATTCTACAAACACTGTCATTTTTGTTGCATGTTTTTGCTACATGTACGTACTTAACTATTTACACTAGTAAATTATATTGTAACTTTAACACACTGAAGTCGATAGAAATAGCAAAGTGCTCCATACATTTAGACTCGTCTGAGAATCAAACCCAACCGTCATAACCGGGGTCTATAATTTACATGTATCCATTTTATGTTCGTATCTTTAAAAAAAAGCTACCGTATTTTGACGTCAACGTTGTTTTTCATAAAATAGAATTTCTAATTATGCACTGTCAATTCCCACCGGACCGACCAGTCAGACATCTGACAGGCCATAGACTAAATATTTGAGAGAGCGTTGAATTTTATCGATTATATGAATAGTTTATACATTCTACAACTTTTTTTTTATGGTAGATGGTGGCAAACGAGTAACCTGATGTTAAGTGAGCGCTACCCATAGACATCCGCAACAGGCAAATGTGTTGCAGATGTATTGCCTACCTTTAATGGACAGAGGAGAGCATACACAGGAATAAGGATATTTCCTTTTCGCCGTTAAAACCTTCCCCGTCCAATCCTCTTTCCGTTTCCATCTTATCCTTATGAGGAAAGGGTGGAAAGGGGAAGAGGACTTAAATTAGGCCTCTGGCACCTCACTCATCAGACGAAACGCAGAGTACTTCTACTTCACGCCTGTTTTCTGTAAAGTCGAGCCGGCCCATTCGTACAACAGATGTTGTTGTTGCTGGCTCTACCACTGTTCTCTACACTATATTCATATTAATCGCTGAATAAAGTTTTATAGCAATAACTAATAGTATTTAACTTTTTAGACCAAATCATAATCGCATACAAGATACATTTTTGAGTCAGTTTTATTGCGTACTTCAGTCAATGCGCTCTCTGACTCGTTGAAACAACTCTCCCCAAGCTTTACAATTTCAAAGTCTATCTAGTTACATTTTGATATCCATCGTTGTCTGACTTTTCATTACTCTGTACAAAGCCTCCACTACTGTGGAAACAGACTTTTATGAAAATTTATGGCTTTTTCCAAGAACAGAATACATTTTCTATTAGAGTCTACTGATTGAAGAGTCACTTAATTACAATGCGGAGATTAAACCAGCTTTATGGACAACCGATAGATTCTTATTTAAACTTCGGGTCCATGGAAATTTTGCGGTGGATTTGAAAAATGTGCTATGTACAGCGTCGCATGACTATGAGTACACGTATATTGTACAGTTAAAAATTTCTGAATTATGCATTTATTGAACCTTTAGGAATATTTTATGAAATAATATTGGTCCAATACTGCGTATATGGTAGTGAAAAAATTCTATATTAATATAATAACGCTGAAAAGTTTGTTTAAACTCGCAACCACAACTACCAATCGTATTTGAAAATCCGTTTTGCATTTGTTAGCCAAACTGCTGTTTGGAATATATTCCATTATTCAGTGAGATTCCAGTTTAAATCTATACTTTTGCAAATTACTTTTTTTTATATATGGACATAGATTAGTATAACCGAATTTCCAATCATCTGTCAATTAGCTCGTAACCAGTTTTTTTTTGTAAATAAATATTAAATTGGAAACAATCTATTGCATGAAGGCATGTACAAACAAAGATTTAATAATTAAATGTACAATTTTACAAATGTATAGTAAAAATATATAAGTACATTTTTATCTAGGCTTTAAAGACATACAATTAATTATAAATCACGCAATAAATACGTAATGGTTTGTTTACATTTATTCATAGACATGTTAATATGACACTGTTTATATTTTAACAGGTCAGTCGAGCGACGGAGCTCGGGAAATTGGTTACAAGGCTTCAGCAAGAGAGATCGGAAGTCGCTTTCTTCATATTTACCAACGGCAGTACTTTGCGGTAAGACCTCTCAAATTACTATTAGTTAAAGCTTTTGTATCATTTGTCGTGGAATGTAGAAGGGATAGGAAGAAGATGGTACCTGCGGCATCTATCATTAGACGAAGACCTGAGATAAAGTGAAGTGAAATTATATGATATGAATTGCTAATGTTATAAGGTAATGTGAGAAAAAATAGTTTTTAAAAATATTTTGATATTGAGAAATTTTAACATAAAAGGTAAGGTGTAACCTTTGTTTACAAAAATTCCATCTTGATGTGGACCAAACTATATTACTATGCTTTTTCCACATAGTTAATAATCTTCAATATAATAATAATTAATATAAATAACATTTTAAATTGCTATGAACATCGTAAGTACCATTACTTCGTCCTTGAAGGTACATGTTGATGGAAGCTTAGACAAAAGAACTTGAAAGATCTATGACCCCTCTCTGATGTAATTTTAAATGTAAAAAAATGGAAAGTGTGTCGATTTACTGTAAATCCTTATATTGGGTTTCTCGTCACGTCCACGAGAGTTTCTTTCGTTTATTTAAAGAGTTAATTTACAGAAAGATTCCACGGCTTGTGATTGAGCTTTGTATTTTACATCCTATGTTTGTTTTGTAGTACTTTAGCGACATAAGAAGAACTCTTTTAATGGAGAATAATCACCGATACCATTTATATGGATAGCCCGTATAAGTGACCACAGATAGTATTATGAACACTTTAAATAATTAACTCTCTTCTTCTTATGCCTTTGAATTCCCGACATCTTCGCAAGGACTTTTGCTATGAATAATGCCAATTGAATGAAAAGAAAAAGAATTTATTTACATTTATTCTAACTCTAGTTGGTAATACATACTTCCGTTTATAAGAGTTCAGTCATCCGTGAACTTTGAGAACTTTATGTTAGGTACTACTACTAGCTTGCCTGCTTTTCTGCATGTTTATGGCTGCTTGTACCTGCAAAATATAGTCAGGACGGTATTAACCCTTCTATTTCTACTTTTAAAACATCTCAGAGTAATATAAATCGTGGATTGACTCGCAGATTGCAATTTCAATCAATCTTTCTTAATGTTCGCAGATAAAAAATATTTTTGCTAGAAACAAGTGATATAAGTTCATTGACTTGTGTTTTTTGCGTCTTTATGAGGGTAGCACTTAACTCCCCGCTGAAAAAACTAAGTTCAAAATGTATCAACCAACTTTGAACGGTTTTGGCTTATGTTAACATCATTTTGTTAGTATAATAAAGTATCAATTGTGATTACAAGTTTATCTTGCTTGGTCTTAAAGTTTTTTCAGTTTCGTAAATGGTAAAAGTAACTACCTAACTACTACTATAACGGCAGAAGTCCTGGGTTTCGCCCAACAATGTTGTGTACAAGACCTGTCAAAAGTGTTCCAAAGACAGTGACAGCATAATTCGCGCTTGTTAAATGGTGTGAAAAGGATAATGGTGTGAATAAGAAAAAAGATGACATCTAGTGTTTGTCACTTCGGCGTAAATGTAAACACATGACGTAAGCTATAGAATAGCGTCCTAATATCATTGCTCGTAATGCATCTTTAATTTCAGTCAATAAATTTCAACGCGCTTCATTATTTTATTATCAAGATTTGGAATCAACAGCTTCGTGTTACAAGACACGTTATCTTCTTGTTAAGTCCTTTGATGTATTCTCGTATTTTTTACGAGATGTATTAAATCGAGCATGCGTGAATTTTCGTTACGTATACAGTTTTATCAAAGCTCGTAAAAGTTCGTAAACGAAACCCGATTGTCGAATATCTGTCACCGACCGAATGGCAGAGCAGACATTTTATACTTGGGCTAGGCATATTCTAAACGGTCGGCACGCAGTTGAACGAATCATTGATAATATGACGTTTCATTTCCAGTCACTTTCTAATGGGCCGAAGTCATTGGGAAAGGTACTGTACGCATATTGTGAATATGATAAAAATGTCGTTCGACAAAACGAAACGTCCGCGCTGATTGGTCGAAACTCGTACCCTGCGCCACTTCTTTACTTCTTTTTTTTTGCTGGCAAGCTATTGCTAAATGTAGATAAAAAAAATTACTTGTAATGTTATTTTCAATTAATTTCGAACCATTAGTAACTATATTTATAAATTACATTTACATACTGAACTGAAATTAAATCTGTTATTTATTTTGACAAGAGTGAGAATTGAAGACAATGCAAAATAATAGTTAGTGAATTGTGAAATATATTGCAGATACGTTGCCTGCCTTTAATGTACAGAATGATTCAGAAAAAAAGGATATTTCCTTTTCCTATTCATCCCCTTCCTCCTCCTCTCTCCTTGTCCTTGTTAGAAAAGGGAAGGAAGTGGGAGAGGATTGAAATGAGGCCTCCGGCACTAGTCACTCATCAGACGAAACGCAGATTACTTCTGCTTCACCCCTGTTTTCTGTGAGATCTTGGTATTTAGTGCAAAGTAAAGCTTAAACTGTGCCCTACAACTAATAATCCACATGCATATTTTTTGATCGTTAGAATTTATACATTATGTATTACATAACATTAAATGTCAGGTCCATTTTTAAAGCAAGCTAAGCCGACATAAGTCCAACGAATTGGAAACCTAATCACACATGGGACACTTTTCAAATTAAATCTTCAAATCACATAGACATCCCATAATAAGTTTGATGCGTTATTACTAGTTATTACTGGTTTTGACTAGTTATTACCTGTCTCATATTTAACGAAGTAGAATATAAAACTAAATTTCGAAGGGCACTGAACAACTGAGAAGCTACAATTCGTAGAACTATGTATTTATTGATGAATTAACACTTTGAAAATTCACGAGTCACTTGAAAATTCTAAGCAGGACTGTACATAAATTATTTATATTTAATTGCGTTATTTAAAATGATTACAAACACATGTTAATCTTTTATTTCATACTTTATATTATTATTCTATAGCCATGTCTATTTCCCATGTTAGATTTGTGTACTATTCTGCTATTATTTACTCTAATTTAATATTTCTGTTACACCAAAAGTGTTACGATAATGGCGGGAATGGATAGGTTTATCAAGTGACGGATAATATTAATTGTGCATACCAAGTTTCAAACACGTGTATTTATCTTTACGTAATCGTTTTATTTCGTAAATTATTCATTTTTTACACTGACAAAATACTAAGGCGTGTATTTACATAGAATTGATCACATACGACTTTCCCAGGGCAATATATCTTGCATGCACAATTCAATTTGTACAATAGTCAGCACAAACATAAGAGAAAGAAAGTTCTCAAATGATTTAGATGCTCCAATAGTTTTGTCCTTGCCCTAAATTTGTTTCTCACTATGTAAACCTTACTGTCGTGGGGGAAGCCCCCGTTCGTGATATGTGCGACTATTGTATCATAAAGTTTGCATAGAACATCGATAAATTTTGAATAGACATTTTCTGATTCATTGCCAATTTATTCTTGACAGTAAGGGACCTATTTTTTTATTTATTAAGGTGGCAAACGAGCAATCGGTCTTCTGAGATTAAGAGACCGTTGCCCATAGGCATAAACAACAACTAAATAAGTCGCAGATTCGTTGCTTAACTTTAATGGACAGAAAAGGAAAAGACGGGAAAAGGATATTTCCTTTTTCCCATCTACCCAATCCTCGTCCAATCCTCTTCTCCTTCCCGTGCTATCCAATGGGAAAAGGAAGAGGACTAAAATTCGGTTTCCGGCACCTCACTTATCAGACGTAACGCAGAATACTTCTACTTCACCCCTGCCTATGTGAGGTCGTGGTATTTCACCGGTCGAGCCGGCCCATTCGTGCAACAGTTGTTTCCACAACGGCCCATTCGGGCTCTACCACTGTTAAAATAAATACCAGTATACAAGAATAGCTCTTATGACCGCATGAATCTAAAGAAAAGGAAAAATTAAAAGATTGTTATGTGACGAGCTATGATCTAATAGCATAAGGCTATAAGCTCATCGCTGGGTATTTCCTAGAATTGAAAACCTTTTTATATTTTGAAAGAATTACACAAATATTTAGCGTATACAATGAAGCCAGAACCCATATATATCTTTATTCTATGCATAATATCTATCTAGCAATCGTAGTAACGACTCAGACATTCTTTGGAACAAGATCTTAGTTTTTTAAATTTTAACCAGTATTTTTACAAGATTTCTGAGATATTTATTTAGCGAAGTATAGTACGTTGCAATGTTTGGGTTTCTCCTGACCACAGAGTGGCGTTGCTAGCAGGAATCGATTCCGAAGCATTGTGATTTCCGTTAAGTCGAATCGATTACGACGACATGAAACGTACTTACTCTGGGGTTGTGATGTCGATGTGTTTATTAGGTCGTCCATCTTCTAATTTCTATCTGGAAATTACTTCCAAGAATTTATTTGCTATAGTGATCTTTATATATGAAATATGTAAAACTGCACGAACAAAATAATTGAACTCTAAATTTAATTGAATAAATTAAAACTTTTAATTCAAATATATAACAATTATATTAATCTCAATTAGTCCTCTACAAAGGCTTGACTAGGATGTATGATGTTGATCACAAAAGGTTTTAAATACCATTTATGCTTACACATTTAAATATAAGTACCTGGATGACCGACCTTTGCTTTTTATTTTTTTGATAATCATGTTTTTTTGGAAATTATATTTAAATACGAATATCCCGATAATAGTTTTTCTCGCCAAGAAAGGAACTTGAAAAAAAGGGAAAAAATAACCTGACTGCAGACACCTGGACTCCACCCGGAGTTTTCATTGCCTGAAAACTCAGATCAAACGACATTTTCTAAAATGATTCCTAGTTAGATCGATTTATCGCTCCCGAAACCCCTCGCATACTAAATTTCATGAAAATCGTTTCAGTCGTTTTCAAGTTTCAGGTTATATGTATACACAAAAATTGTTTCTTTAAAGGGTTAAATGAATAATACCTAACACAGTACGAATTAAAATGCCAAAATAATTTCATAACAACTATAGGACTCTATTTTTAATAACTGATTTTTCTAACAACCCAACAGTTGAATTTTCTAAATTCTTTCATAGTGGACGTGGCTCACACAAGTTTTTTTTTATTCTTCATTCATATTGCATAATTCAAAGGTTTGAAGTAAATTGTCTGTGTCATCAAGTCTGACTATGAGAACGAGTGCCATGTTTAAATCGCTACTAAACCACACTTGAAATTATAGCCATTACTAAATTATAGCATATTTGTGTACAATTTTATATAATGAATTGCTTAAAATATTGTCAAACGAAATGTTGACGTTAGCGGAATAAGGAAAGTCGAGCCACTGTGGCCGATACACCGGAAATAAATGGCGTGACGGTACCGGAAAATCAGACAGCCAAAGAAAAAATACCGAATAATATCCGAAACGAATTAAGTTAAAAAATATCTGAACAGAAACAGATAACACTGTGGTTTATTTGAATGAATAGAAGCCCAACAAAAACTGTAAACAATTCAATTTCGGATTCTTATTATCCTAACTAAATTATAAATAGGAAAGCGTGTTTGTATTTTTGTTTGTTACGTTTTAACTTCTTAACGAGTCAACCGATCGCCATGAAATTATGCACACACATTGTCAGTGGTACAGAGAATGGCAACGAACCTTTTGTACCAAAAATAAAACTGTTCCCGAGGTATTTTATATACATACAAACTTCGTTAACAATATCGGTTGCCATGGTAATGTTTCGTATTTGTACAATAACAACTTTTTGACACAAACATGTTATCTATAATTCCAAGTTGTTATACTCGGAATCATCTTACAAAATATTCTAAGAAAATGAGAAACGAATGCGTGCGACGCCGCGGGCAACAGCTAGTATAATGTAAAATGATGTAAACAAATGAGAATCGAATTGAATAAAATAAAAAATGAATATACAGAGCCATAGAGTGTCGATGGTTGTTAAATGAATGGGTTGCGGACGTGGAGTAGATATTTTTAAACCCAATGAATAAATCCTCCAAAATACTCACAACTATACAACTCTTAGTGTTTATATGGCGGTAGCTGTTCCCTGCCTTCTTCCATTAAAAAGGAAAAAGATTTAAAAGGTTTTTCTATAGAAAACAGATCTTTAACTTCTGGTCATTACTAACAAGGTTACCTTTGTCGACAACACATTTGAAACCGTGTAATTCGTTAGAAAGTCTTCGTGTATTTCATTTTTTATAAAATCTTAAAATAAGCCTTACGTTATTATAACTGGCCACTTTGAATTAAAAACGAAGATTTGTTCGTATCCTTTAATCCAACGAGTCCTTTGTCTATATTGACGAAGCGTTTACTCTTTACATCATTAAAGAACTTTCTTACTCATTTATCAATATAACCTCACTTTTGCTTCCGCTGAAGAGGAACGGTACTTCCGTGTATTACCTATAACACTTGATTAAGCTACAAAAAATAGATTATTTTACAAATTATTATAATATTTCACAGTTTAAGTCAATTTATTACTAAAAACTAACCTAAATGTCGTCATTAATTGTTCAGATTGCTATATCGTTGATATTTTAAATGAACTAATCTAATATTTGGTAATTGTAACAGGTCAAATTTAACCCAGCGGTTCGCAGCCACCGACGCTGCTGTTCAGCAGATGGGCGCGCTGCCGCAGCTTGTCTTCAAAAACAGATCAAAGCCTGTAGACGGCAGCTTCTTTCTTGCCGAACTGGCTGACTTAAGGTACAGTGTCTGTAGAGTTAGTCATACTATAAAGATCCTAGATAAATACTTATCTACTAATCCTAGATAAATACTAATCGCGGGAGAACGTGCACGGTCATGCCCTTTTAGGCTTCGTGCACACTCGTCTTGATTCCCTACAAGTTATTTATTCTTTATTCTTGTCCCTATTATTACCTGGACAACATTTATTATGCCTCTTTACCGAGCATCCTCTCCAGCGACCACTCCGGCCTGCAGCATCTGCTGTGTCATCTATGCGTGAATTCACGTAGCAGGTTAAAGTTCACCTCCGGACGACGGACCGTTTTTTGCCGAATTTGTGGTGGTGTGTGGTTTACAATGATTGTCTGTACACGCACCGGATACAGACCGAGAACAATTTACGCCGAATGCACTGCCGCCTATTATTGAAAGTCCGTCGTCCGATAAAAAAAAAACCGACGTTACAAACTCTCTTAGGCAGATGTGACTAATTCTATCATAACTTTTTTATTTTAGTCTAAAGCCCATAGCAAGATTTTCTTAGTAACCGTTATAAAGCTTGAAAGCAATTAATGTTATTAAAAAAGTTACTTCGCGAAGAAAATTGTGCGGAGTATACATCGAGGAGACCAGTAGACGATTTATGTCTGAAAAGTTTTAATATGGTAGCTAGAGAGTAGAGACTGTACTGACTTGAAAAGACGGTAGCTAAGTAGACGGTAAGACCTTTTTCAAGGTCGTTTAGTTAACTGTCAAAGACATTTTTTAGTCTTTCACATACTAGAAAAAGGTGATCTTACATCGCCTATTCACCCGTAACCGACAAGCATGTGTGTGAAGATGTATGGATGTAGATGAAGCAAAATCATTTAATGAATATTAAGTCGTTAAAATTGTGTGACCAATCGATAGTCCTTGAAGTGCCATTTCAAACTTACGTGTTGTCATTTAAGAGATTAAGTAAGGTAAGGTTATTAGTTACCTCAAATGTTATTAGTTACCTCAAATGTTGGAACTCGATCCTATCACCCGAAGGCGGGCACAAATAGCTACTCATTTCGTTTTACGTCATAAGCATAATAACAATACCTCATTGGTATACAAACCGGCTAAAATTTCGGCGTGAGCTCTGAATGACAGATTGTCAAACGAAAATAAGAAACATGTCGGAAACATCAACGAAAGAGGGAGGGGGAAGTTATTTACATTGCTGTATGACTCCTTAAATTACAAGTTTTATTTTCTTAGAAACTGGATGAGGTGTGAAAAAGACTTTGAAAGGGCATGAGGTAGTAGTATTTTATACTATAGATGTGTTATACTCGTTCAAACTCACCGATCTAATGTGTTCCAAGGACAGACAGCAATATTGACATATGTCAAATGGTGAAGAAAGTAATAAAAATAAGATAAAAGGGCAGCTAGTGTTTGTCACATAGAATAAATAACACATGACGCGAACTAAAGAAAAGACATCCCAATTGATACTCTTTTTGAGTCTACACTTTTCAACCACTAATGGCACTTCATCTACTTTTTAGGGTTCCTTACCGAAAGGGCAAAACGGGACCCTATTACTGAAACTTCGTCTGACACCAGGCGGTATCTCATGAACCGTGATAGACAGTTGAAATTTTCACAGATGATGTATTTCTGTTGAATGAATGAATCTATGGATTTCCATTTGGTGCGATCCTGGCGCACCTCTCTCGCTTCTTTTACGTGCATACTACGCATACATGCTCGACGGTTATGGTTGCTTCTTATATCGCTCTTTTTAGTAAGCCGCTAATCTGATCGATATAAGTTTTCCTGGGGCGTCCCCTACCAACACTGCCACTCACTTTAGCAACATAAATTTGTTTCGTTATTCTCTCTTCATTCATCCTTTCAACATGCCCGAACCACCGAAGCATACCTTTCTCAATTCTTATCACAACATTCAATTTTAAGCCACACTTTTCCCTTATAATGCTATTTTTAATCCTATCATTCAGTGTCACGCTTAACATACTTCTTCAGGATCGCATCTCAAAGGCATAAACATTTTGAAAACATCATCGTCATAATTATAACAGTCTCTGTTGGATGATAATTATAATATGATACTGCTGGACGTAGGCTCCATAAAGATCGATCCCCGCCGTCCGTAAGTCCACCAACACTTCTGTCGTCCTGTGCCCTTCATTTTAAATCCTTTTGAAAACAAGATTGGCTGGGTTTTGAACCCGACACGTAACAGTTAGTCTATCAGTTGAGCTACGAGGTGGTCACGTAAGCTATACTATAAATTAAATGAATAATTCAAAGTTAATTCGATGAAAGCTTCCCCATAATAACTGTGTTTTGCCGCCACTTTACCATCCGTTCATTTCGTTATTGAATACTAATGTATATTACATTATAACGTACATACTTACCCTTATATGTTGCCTTCATGTTATACCGTTGTTATTTTTACCAACCCATTTTTTTATATTATATTTTATAAAATACTACATACATCCTGATAGAGTCTACCATATGCTATATCTATATTTATGCATCAAAAATCAACGATAATCTGGCATCGGTCGAGAGGCCATGTCATACCAGTTCTGGAAAGAATAAGAAAATTCTATGTCACTTAGTTAAGCGATAATAGATATTATTTTATATAAAAATGAATCCCCTTTTCCCTTGGAGGTATAGCCGGAACGTATAGCGTGAACGGCTGGAATGATTTCGCTAATTCTTTTTTGTGTATTTGTTATTATCCGAAGAAGGTTCTTATGAAAATTAAGAAAATTGCGCAAAAACATAGAAAATTTAAGAATATAATCAACGACCATATTAACTTTTCTAATGTAAATTTAACGCTTTTGACATAGCTGTCAGTCGTTTGACACTTGGCGTGATTGACATGCGCGCTACAAATATTATTAATATTAATAAGTCAGAAATAACAAGTAGGTAATATTCGTTTAAATTGAATTGCATGGTGGGTGAAACCGCGGGGCACAGCTAGTCAGCAATAAATCTCATTTTTTTAAACCAATCGGAACGTCTTTCGATCTGTTTGCATTTCAAGAATTCTTGTTGATTAGCATTTATTTTATGTGTCATCTATCGATTGTGAATTTCGTAGGTTTATAATCTCACTTAACAAATTATAAACTGACGGCTAATTATGAACTGAACGAATCATTCACAATTTCACAAGTAGTTTCTAGACAGTTGTGTTGTCGAAGTTAAATCGTCAAATTGTGAACTAACGTGTTGACGTTTGCCGTATTACGGTAAAGTTTAAGTAAGAAAGCAACCTAATTTAAGTTTGTTAGATTGGAAAAATTATATATCTAGAACACATCATATGTTAAAAAGCTTATATCGTATTTAAAAAACTATTAGTAATTTATATGAAGTCATAATTTAACCGCTCACCACACCTTGTCGAAGTAATGGTGTTTGCGTAGTCATTATAACTCCATGAGCGAATGACTGACGCGTCGATAATGAATGTGCGTCAGGTTTATGAAAGGAAACAACTTCTTTTAGTATTCTGCCTTAAGGGTTACGAAATAACGAATAATGGTAATTGAGTAAACTTAAAAACTCTTACCAAAAATACGCCGCTTTTAAATTAATTAACTTAATTTAACAGCGGTAGAGCCCGCAATAACATCTGTTGCATGAATTGGCCGGTGAAATACCACGACCTCACAGAAGACGAGAAGGTGTATTTCTGCGCTTCGTATGATGAGTGAGGTGATGGCGGCCTAATTCTGGTCCTCTTCCCCTTCCCACTCTCTTCTTAAAAGAAAAGGATGGGAAGGGAGGAGGGTTTTATAAAGGAGGGTATGAACAGGAAAAGGAAATGTCCTTTTTTTTTCAGTTCATCCCCTTCTCTGTCCATTAAAGGTGGGCATCGCATCTGCAACTCATTAGCTTGTTACAGATGTCTATGGGTAGCACTCACTTCAAATTAGATGAACCGCAAGCTCGTTTGGTACTTTCTTCCATAAAAAATTGGTTTGGCATGAAAAGCATATTGGTAGAGTTAATGCCGTTGAGATGCGATCCTTAAGAAATATGTTAGGCGTGACATTGAATCTGTAGTTTTAAATGAGTTCATAAATTATCGCCAACAAATTGATTATCAGTTTGGCGAAATATCATTTTTTCTTTACTGTTATGTGTGTTTTGCAAATAAGTAAATTTAAAAAAAAAAGAATTATAGGGTGAAAAATAGTATTATAAGGGAAACGTGTGGCTTAAAAGTGGATGTTGTGACTAGAATTGAAAAAGATACGGTTCGGTGGTTCGGGCATGTTGAAAGGATGAATAAAGGGAGAGTAACGTAACATATTTATGTGGCAAAAGTGAGTGGCTATGCATTTAAAGAAGTCTTTATTAACAGTACGTACATAATAATACATAATGTAACTTGACAATAAGAGTATATTAGTATATCTGATGACATAAAAAATGACCCGTTAGCTGCCGAATATCCACTAGCTATAAAAAATACATATTGTGTTTTATGTGCGATTTATTATCCTGAGTCATAAAAAGGAAATAACTGTAACTCGACACACCTCCAATATCTATGTTTATCGCGTCCCAATTTTTATACACAATACGAGATCATATAAGATACAAGCTGAGTCCCAAGGTTGCACGGATCTGATCAACTAACATTGGATTAAACATATTTCTACATACAATCTTTCATCCCCTACTTTAGCCCTTTAGGGGATGAATTTAGGAATATCCTTTCTCAGTGCTCACCTACGTAATAACAGAAATCTCTGTGCAAAATTTCAATTCTCTAGACCGAGTAGTTCCTGCTGTGAGCTGATATATCAGTTAGTCTCTTCTTTTATACATACATAGAAAATGAGTTGGTTCCTTTTGTAGAAGCTGTGTGTTCCTTTTATACATACATAGAAAATGAGTTGGTTCCTTTTGTAGAAGCTGTGTGTTCCTTTTTTAGAATGGGCCGGCTTGACCGGTGAACTAACACGACCTCACAAAAGACAGACGGGAAGTAAATGTATGCTTCTGCGTCTCATGAGTGAGGTGCCGGAGGCCCAATCTCAGACCTTTTCTCCAGTAGATTTCTACCCATTGGAGGAAGAGGATTGAACGCGGAAGTTATGAATAGTACAAGGAAATATCATTTCTCCTATCTATCCCCTCCACTGTGCATATACGCTTGTTGCGGATGCCTATGGGTAGCGGTCGCTTAATATCAAGTGACCCGACTGTTTGCAACCTTATTACATAAAAAAGGATAAGCCCGCCGTGATCTGAGCAGGGTGAAATGCTAATGTGGTCGAGTTTTCTCAAGGTTTGGAAGTATACAATCTAACCCCTCGGTTATTGTCACTTGTATTATTACAAACAGAATTACACACAATATCTGAGAATACAATTTCAAACACAATAATAGAAGCTTATGAATAATTCATTTATTGTATTACAATATCTTTGTCTCTCGGGGTTTTCCGCAAAAAATGGCAATTACTTAAGTGGTATCATGCAAAACTAGTACGTTACATAATGGAATTGTGCTACGTACATAAACATTACACTCATGAGACAGAAATATCTATTTTGTAAGTCACTAATTCAGTTTTCGTCAGTAATTACGCTACTGTAATATGTCGTGTATGTTTGCTGATGCCAGAGTGGATGACTTTTACGCAAATACGAAAGAATGTAGGAAGAAAGCGTGAACGACTCAATTCGTCCCTGGTTTGCAGATTCACCGAGCTAATTGTTGTAAAGGTTCGGTGAGCCTGCTCATTGCATAGCCTTAACCTCTTTGAAAGTAACTATACTCGAGGGTTTCCTTTAAGTTACCAGATTAGGAGTCGTCTCATCTCTTATGTTGCTTGGCTACAGGCTTAGCATACCTCTCGATTTCGATTAGTAACTACTATCGAATTACATACCAGTATACGTCTGTGTCAATCAATTATAAAAGCATTATTGGGGAAAAAAATTCCTAAAGTAACCATCAGTAACATGCTAAAATCTAAAACAGGCGATATATGCAAAAATCTAGAAAATACCTATTGATTACAGTTCAGAATTAACTTTTATTGCTTTAGTAGACACAAAACTTGTCTACCTAATCTAATACATCGAGTATTACATTAGATAGACTCGGGAGAAAGTTATTTTCGTCGCTAACAAATTAATTAAATCCTGGATAGTATAGATGCTTGGTATTGAGGCGAAAAGCATTTACTTTCAATTTACAGATGGCTATCACTTTATATAAAGGACAATAATTTGATTATTGTTTATCATTTATCTTTGTAAATTCGTAAAAGCTCATAAAATTGTCATCTCAAACTACTAGGGGAATAGGAACTACGTACACATCTCGTGACATCATTTTATCTTTAGAATGTAACACTCTTTTAGTGTTTTGTTGTCTAGACATGAGTCGTTTAGAAATATAAATCAAATACGATCATTGTTTTAACTCGGCATTTTGTAACCGATGTCATATTTTCCAGTCGGCACGGTTTAGTTCTTGTTTACATTACGTAAAGTAACCGCATAAATAGAAATAAAATAGCTGCAGTGCAGTACAACATTGACTGCAGTAAGCATTAGCGGCGCTTTTCGAATGTTGCGAGTTTCTTCTGCTGTGACGTAATAGCTCTGCAACACAGGCTTGACAACTCCTATATTAGTTCAAATAACTTGAGTTTCGATGACGGGGAACAAGAAAGCACGGTATGGATAGGATGGGAGGAGAAGAGGACTTGTCGGGGAATGGATAGGAAAGGAAATATCTTTATAATTAGTTGTAAATCGAAAATTTTCCAAACAATATTCGAAGTCCCGCCAATCGAGCCAAGGTCTGAAACTTGATCTATATTTCCAAATCAATGTGATAATTGAGATTAGAAGTGATAAAATAAAAGTAATAAATATCGCCCTAAAATTATACAAATGGACAGCGATCCCATAAAAACTTAACATTCCAAGGTGCGTCTCAAAATTGTTACCTTTTACGACTTCGTCTGAATATCGGCCATAAAAAATACACAGGATTACTTTTTAATGGCCGAAAATAATTTATATTTACGTCTGACTCTGTTTTTTCTTTATCTATTAGATGTATTTATTCCATTCATATAATTTTAATTATAAATGAAAGCAAGGCACCTCTGTGGAACTCTTATCTTGGATTTGATCTGAGAAAAAGACATCTATCGTCGTAAGGATTTTATGGTATTTACGTGGATCCCTTGATTGCAACCGATAGCTGCTACCATCGTGTAATAAGAACAAATTTCACCCGAGAGACTCAAACTTTTATTAATTAAGCATCATTCGTTTCCTAAACGTCTCGTATAAACATTCGGCGAGCGATCGAGGTACGACAAACTTTACTGTGAACAAACCTAACGTAGTAATTACACGTGGAAATTGAACGGATCTTTCCATTCTGCAAACTGGCAAATACCGTAATGCTAACATCGCGCTCTGGGGCACGTTTCTAACCCGCCAATGAAAAGTTCTGTTATTAATAATTTTATACTTTTCGAGCTACGCAGATTCAGGATTTTCAATTGTACGCTAGCTACGACTAACACCTATACTGATACTATAAGAAAATATTTGATTGTTAGTTTCTTTTGGAAAAACTCTAAAACTACTGAACCGATTTTAAAAATTCTTTCACTGATAGAAAGCTCTTCTATCGACAAGTAAGGTTATTTTTAATTTTTAGACGGAAGTCTTTATCGCATGTTTTCCGTTTCTTTGCGGGGTTTGTAAGATCGAATAAGTGTAACAATGAAAAACCGACCGGCAACTTTTTGCCATGATTTTTGAGGCGCTTCCCGATCACCTATGAAAATTAAACTTTTTACCACCCTTATATTTGTTTCACCTAGATGAATAATAACGGAATCTTTGAACGTGATCTTGCCCCATTTTGAACGATCAGATTTGAATCAAACCTTGCACACTCGTCCCCATGACAATGTAATAATTCGATCAAAATATCCGATTATCCTTATTAGATTCCCTAGTGTTCATAAATTTCTTTTTGTATTCTTTGTTTTTAGTTGGCACTAGCGACATCTATTACCGCTGCTACATAATTAGGAATAATTTTACGATAACTTGACATACAAGATGTCGCCACTTGCCAATTGATTATTGTTAACACATTTGTACATATTAAAGACAGTTGTTTTAAAGCAAATCGAATTTGAAAACGAAAAATAAATTTAAAGTTTTTTTTTTTAAAAGTTTTTTTTGTTTTTTTTAAAGTATAGTTTAAAAAAAAACAAAAAAAAAACGCGTGAGGTGCTTTGGTTGATATGACATTATTAAACTAACTCTGCGTTTAAAAACAAAGGAGAGGGAAGACCTACTGAGTGGATAATTTTCGGTAATAAAAAATAATTCGTATATATAAGGACCCCACGCCTTTAGAATAGTAACATTAATTTTCTTTTCATTAATTTTATTCTTATGCTAAGAATTATTTTTTACTTTTTACTTCGACTATCGCTAAAAGCGTGTTTTTTTAAACTGTATTTTTTTTCAATCGATTTAGCTTGATAATATAAGAACACCTAGAGGGGTCTTCTCCAGGATCCAACCCTACAGGTTCATTTTTGTATACCTAAGTCGCGACAGAGCAGATCTAGAACTAGGTAACTTTGTTAGGCTATTGAAGTGATACTTTTTCGCAGAGCAAACATCAACCCCGGCACTTCGATGACTGAGGCGGTGGAGTGGTACACGAACGCGAACGCTGCGCTGCTCAACCATCTAACTAAAGAAATCAAAGACACCGACAGTAGTACTATATGGAGGTATTTAAACACTTTATTAACAAATGTTATGACCGGCATGTAACTTGGCATACATAGTTAGCTGTGGAGTGAACTCACCGCTACTGCTGAATATTTCCTGCGACATCATCCGTTTTATACTTTAAAAAATAGGAGGTAATGGTAACCTCCTATTTTTTAAAGTATTTTTTTATGTTTGTTACCTGAGAACTTCGAGATTTGTAAAAGGATAGCATTTTCTTTTTGTTGGAATGGGGACATTCTCAAGGGGAGCCCATGTTAGTTTGAAGGGCATCGAACTTTTTATTTTAAATGTATCGTATCGTGAGACTCGAGCTCGAATTGTTTACATCCACATAAGCTAGAACCCTAGAATCGCAGACGACGAGTTACGCGAGAGCTTCTCCTTATTTGGTTGGACGAAAACTGCACAGAGACATCTCGCTCCTGCTTACTGTAATTTGTATTGTTTTGAACGCAGTTTAATCAATAATTTATCGCTATATCTTATTTTACTTTTGGGGTTAAATTTCAAGAAGTCCTTTTTTAGTGCTCGTCCGTATCATGAAATGGAACTTTATATGAAATTTCACGTTCGTAGGTACTGTAGTTTTGGCTGAGAGTTGAGCAGTTGTTTCTCTGCTTATCTTGGTTAAGTATTAGTAGGTGATCTAGATTGGTTCGTCCGTACAAAATGGAAATAAAAAGAGTCCTTAATGAGTACAGTATTTGCCGAGTATTGAGGTTAACTTATATCGACAGATATGAACATCTTCGATTAAAAGTTCATGTTATCAAGGAAGTGACGTAATTTGTTCATAACTAGGAACTGGGTCGCCGGTTATCGTATAAATTCAACTAAGTTTTCTTCAATAAAATCAAGTATGTTTCATTAATTCTTGCGTTTCAAATGAAACGTAGGTTTCTTCTTCTCTCTGCCCTTTCTCCACGTCATGTGGGGTCGGCACAGTACGACCGTAGTCCATACTGTAATAGGTTTTGGCTACACTTTTCTTACCGCCGGCCGCCTCCCTGACGCCCATCCTCCTCCGGCATGTATATGAAATACAAGTGGGTTATCGAAATAATTTACTAATATTTCTTTTAACCATTCCACATCAAACTAAAACTTGTTTGGATATGGTTCACGATTATAATCGAATGGCGGATTCGAACCCACGTCCATATTGTGCATGTTTCGCAGTCCGTATCCTTACTCATTAGGCTATTGGCGCTTCATTTTTTTTAATAAGAGAAGGGGGCAAACGAGCGGCGGGAACGCCGAGGTGCTCAACGACGCCCATGGACACCTGTAACACCAGGGGAACTGCAAATGCGTTGCCGGCCTATTTTTCTTCTTCTTTTATTTAAACATAGTTTATTGATATTGATATTAATTATTCCTCTCATGGAAACTACAACTTAAGATAACAAAGTTTGCGGTGGAAAGTTTAACACCAAACGATATATATTAAAATAAAGTCATTGGCTCCTTAAATACAGGTCTACCTTTATCTAGCATGGCTAACGAGCCAAGGCAATATAGATTTTGATTTTTAGTGTGCAATGAAGATTTATTTAAATAAATAGGTTAGTAAAGTAATTTTTTTTCTTACATAATCCCGGTCAAGACACGGAAAATGTATTTTGATGGGCGGTTAATAAGTATAGAATTAAACGCAAATATTACTCGAAATATACCTCATTATTATTAGATATATACATAGATATACATAAGTATATATAAAATGTGCAGACATACAGGTTCGGCTTTTTATAGAGTTTTAATCACTTATTAATTAACTATTATTGATTTGATTTCAATCCGTTCAAAGTTGCGGGAGTCTTCTGGATGAGGGTAGCATGGGACCGATCTTTGTCTGTCAGCTGAAAGGAAGGATGCACAATCAAAATTATGTTAATGTTATAAATAATGCATTGTTGGTAATATTTCGAAAAATAGATATCGAAAATAATACCATACTTAACATAACTTACACGTGTGTGTCACAAAGCTTCGATGTAGTGGCTTTAGTTAAAAACGACTTGACGTCTAGCAAAGCTATTTAAACCAGGGAAACCACTTCTGTGCAGAATACCTTCACTAAATAATAACTAAGTAAATAATACCTATTGTTTCTATTTTCGAAGTAATGTTTCGATTATATCGCACATTTGTTGATTTAGACATCTTGCATAACCGTTCACACTGCCGAAAATATTGACATAATACATATCTCTGAGATAACATGTATTATGTGAATGTTTCCTGCAGTGTGAACAGGGTGATATAGAAAACATTTGATTTGGGTATCAATAAATACATGGCTTAAAGTATTTAAAAACTTTCACATATTACCAATTTAAAAAAACCCTCAAAGTAACACATTTTGGGGTTTCTAAGTTACCTTAATAAATCTTGACAGGAAGCGCCCTTTTGCAGCCGCATTGAACTCTGTTACTTTATGCCACCCAAGGGTACATTGACAAATCACCGGAATATATTTTTTCAGCAGATATATTGTTTTTTACGTAATATCTTCTTGCCAGTAACATGCCGTACCGCACACTGCCTTATACTTATGGAACCAATTGTAGCCAATGGTATTTTAAAACCGTTACGTTTTAGGCTCCTTCAAGAAACCTTCATGCCAACAATACTTTTGCAGTTTCTCAATTTAAAATAAACATTCAATGATCGTTTAACATAACGTGAACTAATTTTCCTTCTTAAGTAATTGATTCTCATCATCATCATCATCTCACAGCAATAATGTGGAATTTTACTTTCATATTCTGTAAATTGGTGTCTTCCTTGGCTACTTTCGGAGTTAGTTCATAGACGTTGACTTGTACACGTTAATAATCAATATTATTAATAAATCGTCTCTTCTTGCAGGTATTTAGTAGGCTTTAAGAACTTGCTTCGGAGTATAGAGTGTAAAGGCATTGCTTCAGTGTTGGGCATTAATTACTTCGCAAGAGGATATCTGCAGCCGCGATCACATGAAAGGTTAGTAGTTTTACTTATATATTTGGTGTTCGATATAAGTCACACACACACGGATATCCATATATTAAAACTTATTCAACTCTTATAACTACATACACGATGATGATGATTTCATCCTTGACGTATCCGTCAACGGCGTACCTGGTTAATTTCGGACATGTGACCGAAGATGGCTGGCCAAACCAAACTAGGTCTTTAAAAATTCGGTCATAGGGCGATCAGTGCAACTAGTCTAAGATATTATAGATGTAAGTGTGGGAAGGCTTAGGGCGGGTTTTCTGCAACCAGGGTTTCGGGTTTCAAAGTTCATAACAGCCGTATTAACGTTACGCCATTTTCGTCCCTGTTACGCAAGCTGCAATGCAATGACATGACTCTTGATTACATAATATCTGTATTGTAGAAACTCTAGGTTTGTGCTTTCAGCTGTGACTAAAACACACGCAGCCTGGCGCATATGACTACATAGAACCTAGTAAAAGTATCTATTGTTTTGGCGCGATTTTTATAATGCCACCTGTTGCTACCCGCGGCTTCGCCAGTATTCGTTTCTCATATTCCATGCTCGAAAATTTTGGATAACATTTGTCAAAACATGAGACATTGCGATCGATATTGTTAATGAAGGTTTTATGTAACTCAGGAAGATTTTTAATTTCGGGATGGAAAGTAAGGAACCCATATTCTTCTCGACAACGTGTGTGCAAAATTTTACGATAATCGGTGGAGTCGTTAAGGAATTAAAGCGTAACAAACACACAAACTCATATCCGCATTTATAATATAGTTAAGATGTTGTGATTTTAAATAATTAAAGGAACATTTTAACAATAACTTTTATTTCGGTATTACTATAACTTATTCTACAGGTACGTTCATTGTTTGAAATCTCTACACATGAAGCCTGAAGAAATTCATCATGAGTCATGAATATTTTTTTACGGAACGATATAAAAGTAAATAATCTATTTTTTAGATATATATCTCACATGGTGTTGGGCCGTGATCTTCTGGACAACACGTTGAATTTGGTTCCATCTTTAATACCTCTACACATGGACATTAAAGAAGACAGTCCTGAATACCAAGTGCTGGAGAAGAAGTAAGCATTTTATAATTTTAACTTAAAAATCTGTGGTCTACCCGGTGATTTTAATAGCCAGTGGGCTTAACAAGTTAGACTCAAATTAAACCACGTTTGATACCATGTATTTTGTATTGCTCAAATTAGTGACTTACTAAAAAAAGGCGATATAAGGAGCACCCATAACCGACGAGCATGTATGCGTAGATGTATGAATGTAGACGAAGCGAGAGAGGTGTGCCAGGATGGCGCCAAATGGAAATCCATGATCTCTGCCTACCCCTCTGAGTTACGGGCGTGAGCGCATATTTATTTATTTACTTCAGTTAGTACTCATTTTGTGCATATTTCTTTGTAACATTTTAGTGTCTAAGCGTACCGCTCATTATTTTAAATGTAAATATCAACACACTCTTAAATTACCAAAATCGATTACTAAAATGTTGGTACAGATTACGCTTTGCGCAGATGCGACGTAGACAGTTTCCCTTAATAATTTGATTGATTGATACCTTAATCTCTACTTTACATTTATTTAAATGAATTGTTAATCAATCTGCAAATAGATGTAATTTCGAGAACAAAAATAGTTGGTTGTTCAGAAGTGTTCGAATTAATGTGGTTTGTTTTGAACCAGAGCATTTGTAATTCGAATTCACTGTCTTCTTACTCGTATATCAAATAAATGATCGTATCTGCTAACAACATTATATTAAGAACAATTAAACAACGAAGCAAACACTAAAGTGTTAAAACAAAAGTTACACGTCTACTAAAAATGTTGCATCTCTCCTTATTAGTTTTAATTCATCATCATACATTATGTTATTTACTAGCGATCCGCCCTGTTTAATAAAGTTTATCCGATCGCTACCAGACTTCACAGGATCACCAGCTTTAGGCCAATCTGAAGATTTCATCGAAATCCGTCCAGCCGTTTCGGAGTCAATTGGGAACAAACATCGCATTTACACATCGCCTTTTATATAAACTTATGTTATTATTTTATTTCAATAGAAATCAGCAAATAGTTGATAATAAATACCAGGAGGGCAGCGTGAGTGATGCGATCGAATACTTTGATCAGACGGCCACTCTCCTGGATAA
>JWHW01002777.1:97864-118057 GCA_000931545.1 Papilio glaucus
CGCTGCCTCTCTCGACTTCCTTGTATGTGCACGTGCGCTCATTACTATTATAAATAAGTATGTTCTGTAATTATTATTTATTATAATTTAAGTATTGTATTATTATTTTACTCCATATTTTATTTGTTTTATCTATTAGAAATTTGAAATATTTACTGTAATGTTTAACATCTGCCGGACGTCCTCGTGACAACTTTCTATTGGCTGACGCTGGTAATGCATCAGACTCATCTGATTGATATAGATGTCAATGATAAGAAGCAAACATAATATTATATGACCCCACTCATATAATATTATGTTTGCTTCTTTTCGCTACCAATAAGTTTTATAAAAATATATCCTAAGCTGGATTTTGTAGTACAAAATTCCGGGTAGCATATTACTGTAACGGGTACACGAGTTAACGTCAAGTAGAGATATAAAAAAATATTTACCGTGTTTAGATAAGTGAGAGTGAGAAAGAAATATAGAATTAGAGAGTGAGAGAGTTTTTATGAATATTAAGTGTAGTTAATAACTTATATGTTGAAATTTTAAAATAATATTTTCAATTTTACTGTACTTCGTTCGTGTTTTTCTGATGGAATTTTTTAACGATTATTATTATATAAAAAATGTGACAGTTTCAACGTTACATTATAAACGAATACGCATTATAATGGATCAATTGGTATAAAGAAAGAATTGAATTGTGTTAATCCTCATATTTATTTTTTTGAAACATAATTCTTGACTGTAATCTCTTTAGATTTTAATAAAAGAAAAGTATTTAGAAGGTGATAATTTTATAAAATACAGGAGCAAAAATGTAGACATATTCTTTTCCTACAATATCAAAGGAAACAAAAGGTAAAAACATAGCTAATATTAGGGCTTATTAAGTAGGTAATTTTAGTAGACGCTGCTTTATGTATTTGCACGTATTTATTGTTAAGATTAATTTTAATTCGTTACAAAATGTGTAAAAACACTCCATTGCTTTTTAACTTTCATCCTTTCCTGACTTTAACGTACCCAAAGGAATTTAGAGATTAGTAGAGTATTGAGTTTCAAAGCGGCGATAACGTGTCTTGAAAGATTCCGTGTGAACAAAGTTTTTCCCATTTCATAAAATAAAATATACGCTCACGCCCATAACCCAGAGGGGTAGGCAGAGATCATGGATTTCCATTTGGCGCGATCCTGGCACACCTCTCTCGCTTCTTCTACATTCATACGTCTACGCATACATGCTCGTCGGTTATGGGTGCTCCTTATATCGGCCTTTTTTAGCCTTCATATCACATTGAAATCGAATAATTTAATTTAAAAAGGTTTTCTTATTGTTGAGTCTTCTGTTTGTTGTTTGCATTAATCTTAAATCTGTTAATAAAGATGTTAATGAACTGGCGTGTGAATAATACTGTTAGTATAAGTGTTTAACTTTTATAATGGTCACTGTCTCTAGTCAAATGTAGTGCAATAAAAGTTGCATAAACTTTTGTCGTTTTATTTTAAAGTCCTAACTAATTTTATTTGAAAATAATAATCTATAACATAAATTTCCTAAACTATACACCAGTGTGTTGCGAGCTACTGTTTAGTGGGACATACTTGCCGGCAGTTTGCGATCGGCAGTGTTGCCGCTACATAATTGTGAGTGTGGCTACATTTACCCATGTTTCTAAGACACACAAGAAGTAGATCCCAAGATTGGAAATTTTTGTTGAAGGGGTATTTTTGTTGTTATTGTACTTGTAATTTTACAAACTTTTGAATGTCTTCTTTGACATACAAATATCACTCAAAGATACGGACCAGCCATACCTATTTAATTCGTGTGTGCGCACGGTGCTTACACCAGATAAAGAATTATGAAATAATAAATAATTATCATATTAACTCCTGGGTATTTTGTGATGGTATTAAGTTAACCACGTGATGGATAAACTTAAGAAAAGAAAGATCTAATCGTCTTATTATAATTATAATATAATTTGGCACTATTATAATTTCATTTATTATTATTATATTTTTATTTATTAAGATTTAATGAGCATTTCTAGAATATTCTGGTCGTAGTCATGAAGACGCATGCATCGCGGGCTCTCAAGCGGCAGACCTCCAATCTTGCCCAGCAGCCAGAACGTCTCCATCGCACCTTTGCCCTGTATACGAAATTAATACAAATTAAATGACATATTGGCAGTGGCTGTAGCTATTACAAGCATGGGCCCAGAGGTAACGACTACGATCTTATGAACTTACCCAAAAAGATGTAGGTACTTGTACACACCCGTTTTTTTTCATGGATGATGGACCGCCGGACTGGTATCCGGTGAATGTTCATACATTCGATGTAAACCATACACCACCGCAAATCCGGTCCGGCAAAAAAAACGGTCCGTCGTCCGGCCAAAAAAATAAGTTTGAAACAATGATCTTACCGGTATGTCAATGATCCCTCTCGATTCTATTTCGTAATTGCCGATAGAGTCCAAAGCATTTTTCGTTGTTTGAGAAATATGAATTTTCATCACTGAAAGAGTAAATTGTACTGAAAGAGTATGTTGTATAGTACATATCTATTTTTAGTGCTGAATACTTAGGATTAGGGTCACCAGACTACGACCGAGCTTGTGATAGACACCTCATTCCTTCGCTCTATTTTGCTATCTATACCTGCCCTCGCCCATAAAGGTTCCGCCACACATCGGGCGGCGACGCGAGTCGACGTAGTTAGTCACTTATCAGCTCACGCGACGCGCCGAGCTCAACTGCGCCGACGTCGCGTCGCCGTCCCTCTCCGTGTATGGCTAAACCATTTGCAACATTTTCGTTTTTACGGGTATCTATGGCTACCGGCAACCTCTAACATCATTAACAGCTTGCTATTTCGTCTCTTTCGAACATAAAACACATATTTCGATCACACTGCTGCATAAAATCACGTAGAATTGTAGCGAAGCACTGATTTATTCATTGCAAAAGAAATCTTATTGTAGATTTGTTTTTAAGGCATATTTTTTATCGTTTTTGCCTTTGTACATTCTGGAATACTCCCTTTGCTATCGGTTATTAACTGAGCATACGTAATCCATCACAAGCGCCGCATTGTTTGTTGTACATGTCACCGACAGATTGTAAACTTCGTAAGTTTATAATCGGATTAGGCATATTAAAAACTGTCGGCATAGCTGAACAAATCATTTTTTTATCACAAACGCAACAAACTTATTTTTACTTTGAACGAATTATTATGATACTTTCTTCCATTTTAACTTAAGTTTTAATGTAATGACGCAATCAGAACAACATTTCACAATCAGACAATTTATAAACTGCAGAGATGACACGTCAAAGTGTGAACAATTCATTCAGTTCACTATTTTACTGACGGTTTTTTATGTGCCTAGTCTGATTATAAACTGACGAAGTTCACATTAGGCCGGCGACATACATTAAAAGACGATTGATCAACTCCATGAATCACCAAGTTATTCGATAAATAATGGCTATCTATTACACATCATAAATATCAAGAGGGCATTGATAATACTTCCGTTGTAGATTAAATTGCAGACGATTACAAATTACATTCGTATTATGAAAAAGTTAAGTCGGGATGGACAGAAAAAATCTCTATCCAATAAAAATGCTGGCAAAGAAGTCATAACTCTTTTATTTGTTGCGGCAGTTGGTGGACTTTCCCTGTCCAAAAATTTATTAATCTTTGAACAGGTCAAACATGATCAAAGTAGAGAGAAGAGAAATATGGACATACAACATACCTTCACCAGTGCTTTCCATTCTGCTGGCTGTATTGATGGTGTCTCCGAAGAGACAGTACCTCGGCATCGTAGTGCCGACAACTCCGGCCACGCACGGGCCCGTGTTGATGCCAGCTCTGATCCTCAGCAACTCCTCGGGTCTATGCGGTACCCGCGCCCCTTCCAGACCACGCATTAACGAAAGTGACATATCCGCTATCTCTGATGCATGACGATTGCCTGAATAACGGAAAACGGTAACTATTCATTCACGAGAAACCTCCAAAAGTAATCAATTTTCTTCCAATTTCTACTATACTTTATTATTTACGCGTAGAAAATATTAAATAAATACATTTATTTTTATTTTTATCACGCTTTCATATGTATAAGTGTTTTTTTTTTGAGAATGAAAATAACGTCAAAAGAGTCAAATTTTTGAAATAGTTAGCTAATGTGATGAAATAAATTACATAAAGTAAAGCGCCTGCCTGTATTCGAACCCGCGACCATACATAAGTCGTTGCCTATACCCCACTACTCCGTTTCTAGTGCCACAACGAAATTCTATTTTGTCATGTGTATCTATGAATTCATTTTATAAAAAAGAAAAACAAACATCTGTCAACTGAATACTGTAAAAAAGTATTATATTCCATTACCATTTCTCTGTGGTAATCCAGATACCACCATATACGCATCCCCAATTGTCTCCACTTTGTACACGTCATACTGGACAATCTTTTCATCAAATAACCTGCAACAGATTATTACAGATATAAATCATGCACTATAGACGAGAAGCAAGTTTTACATACATTTTTAATAAAAACTAGTTGTTGATGAATAACAATTACAAATTATTTAATAAGAGAAGGAGGCAAACGAGCAACGGGTCCCCTAAAGCTAAGTAATCACCGCCGCCCATGAAAATCTGCAACACCAGTGGAGTTCCACATTGTTACTCGGCAACCCATGTGCAGTTGCACATGGGTTGCCGAGTAACAATTACAAAATAAAGCCTATACAGCTGGCTAACATATATCTTTCTGACGGTGCAAGTCTTTCCCAAATCTGCTAAACTGCTTTAAAGTTTAACCACTACAAACAAAAAACTTTTTCTTTTATCACGTTTACTTATATTATCTTGGTGTGTATCTACGTAACGGAATCTCACGATGTAATTTTCACTTGTAAACGTCCGATCGACTTGAATTTGCATTCATAAATGATCGATGACAATACATTTTTTTACTTTGTCGTGGGCTTGGTATTTAGATAAAAAATAATAATATTATTATAAGATTAATAATAACGCCACCTAGTAGTAGTCGATGGAAATGAAACATACATAGTGGGAGCATATTTTCTATTTACAACATACTATTACTAGATGGTTCCTGGAATTTTCACGCCTCGAAATTTTATTTTTGGGACACATAGTAGATGAGTTGGCAAAATCTATCTCTATATCAAAATTCTTCGAAATAGGCTCAGTGGTTTTAGCGTAATGCACACACAACGGAAACCTCTCTACTGCTTGATTTACAGAAAACTTAAATTATAATACAAATGACAATGACCCACCTATATAGCATATTTAGCATATTAATAACTTCAATGGGTGTGCTGGTTGCAGATATGTTGGTGAAGCCGACGATATCACTAAAGAAGATGGTAACAGCGTCGAAGGATTCAGCGGGCACCGTCCTCTGGGCACGCAGTCTTCGTATAACTGCCATAGGCAGCATCCGTGACAGAAGAACGTCGCTTTTTCTCTTCTCGGCGACCAGTCGCTGATTGCTGAGTTCAATCGACTCCGTGAATGTCTACGAAAGGAATATTATATGTGAATAAATAAGAACTTATCGGTGCAGATTACGAATTCTCATCGGCAAAGAACATTTACAATACACGCTCGTCGGGTACTTTTTTTTTTATAAGAGAAAGGGGTAAACGAGGACACCTGCAACACCAGAGGAACTGCAGATGCGTTGCCGGCCTTTAAGGAAAAGATAGACTCGGTTCTTGAAGGACCCTAAGTCGTACTCTAAATATCTTCTATCTTTCTTTGTTACGTCACCAATATGGTCGGTAAAAGTTTATGGGGACTTCCCCTGCCAGCCCATATTAATGATAGATCCTATTAATGATAGAAGCGTTGCTAGAGTTTCTTCCGCCACTTTTTACCTTAGCGCTAACGCTTTCCGAAGTGGTAGTAATGTTAGCTCAAGAAATTCTTGTAATTCGATAATAGCTACCAATCGAGCCGAGGCTCGGCTCTCTTGGGCACCCTCGAATCGGAATGCTAAACGCTTAATGAGTGACAGCCCAAGCCGAGATACCCTCTCGAGGGCTCTTGAGCCCAATCACTCCATGGAGCATCCGCCGAGGCGACCTACGAGCTTGACCACCGCCCAATCTGGTGATAATAATAGTGTAACGGCCCGAGCTGAGGCTTCCTCCGAGGGAGTCCTCGAGCTAAGTCACTCTTAAAGAGGTTTAGGCTAGGTGCCTTCTGGGCCCTGCCGGCTGGAGCCCGGTGTAGCTGTAGATGTCTCTTCTAGGCAAACAGTGAATAGTCAGTTAAAAGGAAACCCTTGCCAAACATTACCACTTTCGAATAATATCTCTTCATTCATTCTTTCAATATGCCCAGATTTTATAAAATAAATAAAGCACATATGGCTCTTCAACACAATGGGATGTGAACAAACGCTCCGCATGCGAATTGGTTTATTATGTTTTAAATGCTACAATTCGAGCACACATTTCATAGCTTTTATATGTCCAAGATGACTAGAGGTAGGTTAAGTTAAAAGCATCACGTTGCTTTGAACCTTACAATCTGACCAGTTATTGATATAAACTTATGTATTCATGTTCACTGGCTGCTCATGATTGGATTCGATCCACACGATCGAGTCCAATCATGAGCAGCCAGTTCGAATCTATTCGTACAAATATACGATTGTACAATAATAATGAAAATATCGCCAATATTTTTTTTAATGTTGTTTTCTAATAGCGGAAATATGTAGTGCCACCACCAAGGAGAGCCTCGAAACGGGACACTACCTCCGTTTTCTCTAAGCGTTTCGTTGTATATTTGAACTGTCATAGTTCCAGTCTGGAAAGCTGAAATTGTCAAGATAAGACGTCCGCGGAAAACTCGTCAAACATTCCTTCAGTTCGGCGTTTTTATTGAATAAGGTTGCAACGAGCGAGATCACCTGATTCAACAACAAGCAAATGCTGATGCCTACTTTTAATGGACAGAGGAGAAGACAGGAAATAGGACCCTTTTCCTATCTATCACCATCCTCTTCTACTTATAGAAAAGGATGAACTATTCAAGAGACGTCAGACGAAACGCAGAAACATAGTACTACTTGACGCTTGTCTTCTGTAAGGTCGCGATATTTCACCGGTCGAGCCGGCCCATTTGTGCAACAGATGTTGCAGTTGCAGGCTCTAAAACTGTTAAGGATTGGCCATTATATTCATGGAACATGATATAACATTGAAATCCATAAGGAATAGTTTATAGCGGGGATCACGAATCGACCAATCCGCACTTTATCCAACTCCAGCTGAGCTCCGATTTGTACGGAGCTGAGCTAGAGTTGGCTTACCACATTTTAGCAGTAAAAGCATTATGATCATGTGAGTCTTGGTAACCAATTTTACATGAAATGTTTTTGGTATGATTAAAGTATGATATATATTAGTAGCCCTATAGTATAAATTTATATATATAAAAGTAAAACCTGTCTGGCTGATACATCAATGCATTGCCCAAACTGGGCCTAGAGACATGAAATTTTACACAGAGATTTCTGTGATTACGTATGAGAACATTAAGGAAGGATTTTTCTAAATTAATCCCCTAAAGGTCTAAAGTACGGGATGAAAATTTGCAAGAAGAAATAATATAATCCAATTTAAGTTGAACTCAGATCTATATGATCAATCATATTAAATAGGGTTCACCTTAAACTGGGCGATCATAGATTAAATTAAATTGCATGACAGATGTAAGCGCGGGGCTCGGCTTGTAATTTATTTTTGACACTTGTTCATAGCTTATGTTGTCTCGTTCGAGATTTAACTTGTTTGAATTTGAAGATATCCTTATTATTTATGACTTCTTTTATGTGCTTAAGTATATTATGTACTTTAGATAATAGACGATCGTGACGTTTTATATGCAACAATAAACAGATAAGATGCACTCTGCTCTACGCCTCAAATTATTCAGGTATAATTACATTATAGTATTATGTAATATGACTTCGATCTGTTTGAATTAGATGTATTGAGTGGATAGCCTTCAAACCAGAACATCTTTATAGAATCCTGTATGACGTGTTTGTATTAAAAAATACGCTATTCGAGTTTAAGAAAACAAAAACTTTTTGTCACATTATTAAGGTTAAGAATTAGTTTGACAAATTATGTCGTATAACGAACCCATTCGGTTATGAAATAATTAAAGAACTTGGATTTTAATAAAATTTCTAACGATCAGGGGAAATGTATGTGTTTTCATAAGTAGTAAACTCTAAAACTAATAAACTGATTTTTATTTTAAAATATTTTCCCTTTCCCTTTAATATAGTCCCTATTTTATTTGTGAGTAAATCGGTTATCTCCTAATGTTCTTTTCTTTTTATAACGTTAACTTTGTTACAGTAAAAAATGTAAATGTTTACATCCAGTAGACTATAATTTGCACATTAGCATGTTCATTATAATTATAAAACGATTTTAAGTTAAGTTTTTTTATTTTATCACAATCATGATACAGTACGTATCATGGTGTATTATGAGTGTCCTTAGGGTTCAGTACCCAAAGGGTAAAAGGGACCCTTACTTTATTACAAAGACTCAACTATCCGTCGGTCTGTCCGTTTATCATCAGGCTGTATCTCCTGAACCATGATACAGTTGAAATTTTCACAGATGATGTATTTCTGTTGCCGCTATAACAAGAAATAATTAAGAAAAATATTTAAGTGGCCTCCCATACAACTTACATGATTTTTTTGCCGTTTTTATAGAAAATGGTACGGAACCCTTCACTTCGAGTCCGACTCGCACTTGTGCGATTTTTTATTACATTATAATTTAAGCGTATTAATCTGGTACCATGATATGATATAAGAATACGTTTACCTTGGGTGCCACCTACATCGCATACCTAACTGAGTACTATAGTCTTAATTCTTCCTTCCTATTTAAACAGGATATTACAAATTTGTCACGTCGTATCCTATTCAGTTGACGTCAAGCATTAAATATTTATAATATGATTAGAAAGCGGTCACGAATACAGAGCATTCAAAGAGAAGTAGTTTAATATAAGAATATATAAAACAACCTGTTTTCATGAACCTACACGTTAACATCAAGGTCTTTAGCCAGTGTCAATAGCTCCGCCTTTCTATAGCGCTTTATTGAAACAGATGGTTGTTAATAATAATTGTGACGTAGACATTATAAAGTAACAACTAACAACAGTTGTCAAAATGTAATGGAATATTTATTTAAGTTTTTGAAGTGAAATCTTATGTAGTCGCGTTGAGTGATTTTTGATAGGGAAAAATTTGTTTTGGAATAAAAATGGGTTCACCTCACGGTTGTCGACACCTTGCGTAATTCCATAAGCTAATAATCAAGAAAAATAAACCATTGTGTCTTATGAATAAAAATCAAAATTTAATACAAGACGAAGATGATGAATTAAAACCTACGTACTGTAAAATATTAAAATGTTAAATTCCGTTTTTAAATTGCGAATTTATTATGTACTTTACAGTTTGGATATAAAGTTCATATTACGTTGATAGATATTTTTGCACGAATACAGATGAGAATTTGATCTATTGCCACGCCTTTTCACCTATTTTCTGTTTTTTTTTTAAATAAATATTTTATACCTTTTCTTTTTGGTACTAAATAGCACAACTTAATAAATACTAGTACATATTCACAATTTTTAAATTACTAGCTGTTACAAGCGGGTTGGGTTACTTTTAATCAAAATATTTGAAATTTATTACAGGATGTATGTAGTAATCTAGGGCATCTAGTTATTAACAAAGTAGTGAACCATCATATTGTACCGTTTACAATACATATATTATAGAATTAAATGAATTCTTATACATAATACATATATTATAGAATTAAATGAATTCTTAAACATAATACATGTATTTATATTTAAGTTACGCTCATAAAAATATATGCAAACAATGAGTTAGAAGTATAGTGGTTGATATTGAAGAAATATTTTAGCTACTTCATACAAATTAAAGTACTGGTTTAATGCGGACGAAATCTTGAGCAGCACGTCGTCGATGACTTGATAACAGCAACGGAAAAGCTGCACATATTCATGAAATGTAACAACCTAGCTCTGAGTCATACGAGGCTATAAATTGATTTACTCGTGAGCAATTTCTTCTAAAACATTGAGTCCTCATATCACGTAGCTGAAGGCCATTCAGTGTCACTTCGTCTCTCGACTCGATCGGACGTCTCAACCATGAAGGCGGATAAATTAGTCTTACACGCGTTCGCAGCGATAATACTACTGCAAGTTGTTAATTCTAAATTAACTTTTGACATTACCAGTTTAAGGACTGACCCTTTGAAGGAATTGTTTGAAGATATAAAATGGTTGATACCAGTGAGAGTTAAACGCAGTGCTATAGTGTACAACAGATGTCCTTTAGGCTATAAGAGAATGCCACCACCAATAGTTTGTATGAGCTGTGCTTTGTAAGTATTTAATTTACCGTATATGTAATCGTCTCGCAGTTAGATTTAGTTAGAAGAACGAGTTTCTTTGGTCTTTAATAATAATTTAAACGCTACTACAATATCGGAAAATCCGGAATAACTACGTATTGGATCTGCATAAAATTTAATGGAAACAAAAACTGTCGATTGCAAAAACAAAAATAGTCGTTTACAAATGTCGAAGTTCTGAGATAAAAAAAAACGTACAAAAAATACAAGTGGATTGAGAACCTACTTCTGGTTTTACGGATTTATTAGCTTACTTTGTACGTATGTCAGTTTGTATGTAACGGAATCTTTGAACATGATCCTTCAAAGCATCGGAATCATTTAAAACGTTGTTTTCTAGTGAAGAAATAAGTTATTTTATGGTAATTGACATGGAACGCATGACATCTGAACGCACCCTATCCAACAAGCGTTCCCGCGCACGGCTGTCAACTTGTCCTCGTCACTTGATATCCAGGCTTGTGGCTTTGTATTGAAAATATATTAAAAACAACAATAAACCAATATTTCATTTAGTGATTATTTTACGTAACATCACATGGTGCCGAAACCCGGGAGTTTAACGTAATCATAAGAAGAAAATATGACCGAGAACATTGCAGATAAACCCGATGTCAATATCAAACCACCAAAGTATTTTACAATAAATACCAATGAAGATGTGGCAAAAGCGTGGAAATTGTGGCTCCAGCAGTTCGAATGGTACTCCATTGCAACTAACTTGGAAGCTAAGAAGCCATCAATTCAAGTCGCCGTATTTATGTCGTGTATCGGACCAGACGCTACGGTCATACACAACACGTTTAACCTATCAGAAACCGAGGCAACGCAAGTCAAAACCGTAATAAAACGATTCTCCTGTTACTTCACACCAAAAATTAATGAATCTTACGAAAGATATATCTTCAATTCGATAGTGCAAAAAGAAGATCAAGTATTCGACGAGTTTGTCATCGAGCTTCGTAATAAAGTCAAGAACTGCGGATATGGCACGCTTGAAGACAGCCTTATCCGGGACAGAATTTTGGTTGGAGTCAGAAGCGACTCTCTCAGAGAAAAGTTGCTGGCAGAACATAACCTCACACTGGATAAGACCATAGATATCTGTCGCTCAGCAGAACAAGTTAACATGCAGGCGAACACGATGAAACAAGCGCAAGCTACGGTAAACGCGATTACCTGGAACAGAAAAAACACAAACATTAAGAAAAAAGAAGACAGTGAAGAAACATTCCAATGTGGTAGATGCGGTACAATACATGGCCGAAGAAATTGTCCAGCATATAAAAAAATATGCCAGAAGTGCAAGAGACGAAACCACTTCACCCATTGCTGTAAAATAAAAAATGTGAATGCACTTGTAAAAAATTCTGATGAAGAAGATGATGAGTTCATGGTGTCATCAATAGATGTTGAAAAAGATACAGATGTTGAAGACTGGTATGAGCAGGCGACCATGCCTAACGGAGTTGTTGTTAATTTCAAGCTTGATTCTGGTAGTCAGTGTAACGTAATTACTCAGCAAATATTAGACAGAACCCAAGCACATATCAGCCCATCCACCACAAAATATTTGACATCCTACTCTAACCACAATGCCTGTTTTGGGAGAAGTTAAGATGGAGACAATAATAAAAGGACAACAAAAAATAATTAAATATCTAGTTGTTGAAGAGGAAGTTACACCTGTCCTGGGCAAGTCAACATGTGTAAATTTAAAATTGGTTAAGCGCGTACAAGCACTAACTAAAGAGGATGATTTATTTGAAGGGATTGGCTGCCTTAAACAATATAAGTATGACATTGACTTAATAGAAAATCCAAAGCTTTCAATTTGCCCAGCACGGAAAATTCCCCATAGAATAAGACAAGAGGTCAAAACTGAATTGGATGGCATGGTGAAACAAGGAATTATTAAACCCATCACAGCACCTACCCCAGCAGTATCACCGATGGTAGTAGTAAAAAAAAAAGATAAAATAAGACTGTGCATAGACCCATCAGAAATAAACAAAAACCTGAAGCGAAGACACTACCCACTCAATACACTGGAAGAAATTGCTACCAGACTGCATGGATCAAAATGGTTCACATTATTGGATTGCAAAAAAGGTTTTTGGCAACTGCAAGTTACACCTCGCACCTCTGAGTACCTTACATTCAGTACACCCTTTGGAAGGTATTCCTGCCTAAGAATGCCCTTCGGTCTGGCTTCGGCTCCTGAAGTTTTTCAGCAAGTTATGAGTTCTCTGTTAGCAGACCTAAAAAATACAGAGGTATCGATGGATGATGTATTACTGCACGCTGCCAGCAAGGAAGAACTGGAGAAAAATACGCAGGCAGTACTAGAAAAATTCAGACAGGCTGGCCTTAAGCTAAATAAAGAAAAATGTATATTCAACACACAAGAAGTAAAATTCCTGGGACATGTAGTAACCAGTGAAGGCTTAAAACCTGATCAGGAGAAACTGGATACGATAAACAAGATTAAGAGACCAGATAATGTAAAAGCATTACAAAGATTTCTCGGAATGATAACATATATGTCAAAATTTATAAAAAATATGGCAGATATCACCAGCCCACTAAGGCAACTACTACAAAAAAATGTGGAATGGGTTTGGGACCAACCACAGGAAGAGGCCTTTATGAAGTTAAAGGAACTACTGAAAAACCCACCTGTACTTGGATATTATGATCCCAAAGCACCAATTTTGCTATCAGTGGATGCTAGTAGTTATGCATGTGGAGGAGTCATGATTCAAAACGAGAAACCTATTGCCTACTGTGCCAAATCGTTCACTAAAACAGAACAAGGCTACAGTCAACTAGAGAAAGAGGCAAATGCAATATTGGTGGCTTGTAAAAAATTTCATACCTATATCTGGGGATGTAAGGAATTGACAATAGAATCAGATCATAAACCGTTGGAAACAATCTTCAAGAAACCTCTCACCAGTGCACCACCTAGACTCCAAAGAATGCTATACCAGATTTTGCCCTATAATCCCAGGGTTACATACAAAAAAGGATCAGAGATGTATGTAGCTGACACACTCAGCAGAGACTGCGAAAAATTAAGTTCTGAAGAATTGAATCCAGATAACTTGCAAATATGTGCTATTGTACCATTTTCAAAAACGCGCAAAGATCAACTCAAAGAAGAAATTGAAAAAAGCGAAGAACTAACTAGCTTGAAAAAAATGATACTCAATGGGTGGCCTGAAAAAATAGAACAATTACCTAACAACTTAAAGAAATATTGGTATTATAGAGAAACACTAAGTGTATACAATGATATCATTTTCAAAAATGACAGGGTGCTTGTGCCTAATTCAATGGTACCATTAGTCATAAAACAATGCCACCTTAGTCATAAGGGTGTACAGGGCACCCTGAGATTAGCACGGGACAATGTGTTTTGGCCCGGCATGGCAGCTGACTTGATGCGCTATATAGGAGAGTGTAAAGCATGTGCCAGGGTGCAGAATGACAACCCGATGGAACCAATCATTATACAAACTGCTCCAGAGCGCCCTTGGAGCATAGTAGCAACCGATTTGTTTCATCTAAAAGGAAAAGATTATATATTGATTGCTGATGGTTACTCAGGATTCTTTGATTTTAAGGAACTAAAAAGTGTGACCAGCTCCGCTATAATTGAGAATTTAAAATGCTGGTTTGCCACACATGGAATACCAGACACACTGCTGACAGATGGCGGTAAACAATATGACTGCCAAGAATTCAGAGTCTTCAAGAAGGAATGGAACTTTGAACACAGAATTTCAAGTCCCCATTTCCCACGTTCAAATGGCCTAGCTGAACGCTATGTACAAGAAGCTAAAAATTTAATGAAAAAATGCATAGAAGATAATACAGATCTTCAACTAGCGTTACTGCATCACAGGAACACACCCCGACTAGATCTTGGTTCGCCAGCACAAAGAATGTTTAATAGAAGAACTAAAACTTTACTTCCTACTAACAATAAACTCTTTGCCCCAAAAATTATAAGAAACGTCACAAAAAAGCTGCAGGCACTTAAAGAAAATGAAAAAGAACTAGCAGACAGAGGGAAAAGGATGAATAAAGAGTTTATTAGTGATGAAAAAGTGATACTCAGGAAACATCACAAAAACTGGATGCCAGCAAGAATTCTAACATCAGAAGGTCACCGCTCATACAAAGTTGAAGCTGAAGATGGATCTATTTATAGAAGAAATGCGTGGCACTTGAAACACACAGCTACACCTATGGAACCAGATGCAGAGGTCCCGGTCAGAGAGCCGGTAAGTACTATGGAGTCTGCTGAGGAGTTGTCACTAGCAGACCCACCTCAGATCTCTATGCCTGCACCAACATCTGTGGATCAGTCGCTGCTCGCAGCCTCTCAGCAACGGACTACCCGTAGCGGACGCACGGTAGTCACACCTTCTAGATACCGCTGAAAAGGAGGGATGACATGGAACGCATGACATCTGAACGCACCCTATCCAACAAGCGTTCCCGCGCACGGCTGTCAACTTGTCTTTGTCACTTGATATCCAGGCTTGTGGCTTTGTATTGAAAATATATTAAAAACAACAATAAACCAATATTTCATTTAGTGATTATTTCACGTAACATCACTGTAATAAATATTCGTTCACGCCAGTTAACCAGAGGGGTAGGCAGAAATCACGGATTGCCATTTGGCGTGATCCTGGCACACCTCTCGCTTTATCTACATCCATATATTTTAATAACAGTCTTAATACCTTAAGACCCAAAAAGCTAAGTGAAAAAGATGAAGTTTATAAGATCTGTCTATCCCAGTAACTAATTATATGTATTAATTTTAGTACTGAGACCTACATATGTATTAATTGAGCGTCCCACGACCTAGGCAGTTAACTAGTATGTTGTTCCTTGTCTCGTCGAGTTAGGAAAGGTCAGAACACGAACGCGAGTATATGTGTATTATTTATATAGAAACAAACACATAAATGTAACATGTTATACAATTAAATTTAAACCTGTTTGTGTACCTGTCCGGGTCTGATGTTGCCAGCGTGTTGCAATATTGCACGTTAACGATAAAATATTTAACCTATACATATGAAAATATACTACATTTTCATATGTATAGGTTCAATATTTTATCGTCTAGCTGTGAAATAATAAAATCAGTTTACTAGTTTCAGTATTTATTCATTATATGTAAACATTTCTTCCAGTGTTTAGAAAGTGGTAGAGTCGGCAACAACAACATATGTGGTACGAATGGGCCGGATCGACAGGTGAAATACCATGACCTCACAGAAAACAAGCACGAAGTAGAATTATTCTGCGTTTACTCATTTGCCACCTTCTCCCATAAAAACAAATATACTTGTAGTATATATTTTTTCGTTATATAAAAACTAAAAATATAGAGCAAAATAATATACATAGTACATATATAATACAAATAAATATATGATATATACAAAAATACGACGCATATCTATAGATATTTTTTTTCATGTTATATTCTGTGTGTTCACAATGTCGTATGGTGTCAATGACATTGCTAAAGAAATATTTAATTATGATTAAAACATATTGTCATCTCAGTTTTTTTAGAGAGAAAGAAAGAGAGAAAGCTATTATCGAGACACGATTTACGCCAGTGGAAACTCACTGTTTACAAACGTCGATACACACATTTTTGACAATTCGTTTGTCGTAGAACATTTTCAAGAACGCGACGTGATCGCTAATGCGTGTCACCTTGATTTAGACGTATAAGGCCAAGAGCGCGAAGTGGCAACACTTACTATGTTTTGATTATTATATTCATATAATGATGAAATAATTATATAAATAATTTCATTAATGAAATGTTTGTTTGGAAGAAGCACTCGTACATAGTTTATTTAGTGTATCAAGCTTGTACCTACCTGATGTTAGCAGATCATTGCTACCCATTCACATCCTCAACAATCAATAGAGCTAAATTTGCCATCCATTATGAGCAGACATAAGGGGAGATTTTTTATAGAAGAAAGTGGCAAAAGAGAACACAGTTCACCTCATATGAAGCGCCCGCTACACATAGGCATCTGCAAAAATAAGTCGCAGATGCGTTACCTGCCTTTAATGGACAGAAGAAGGGATGAATACAAAATTTTCCTTAATAGAAAAGGGTGGAAAGGGCACTAGAATTACGCCTCCGACACCTCACTTGTCGCTTCACAGGTCGAGCCGGCCCTTACGGCAAACAGATGTTATTGTTGCGGGCTCTACCACTGATAAAATAGTATAGAGTATAAATCGTAAAAAGGAAGAGAGAAAAGGGAGAAGATGGGTATTTAATTGTATGTAACACAAACTGTATAAAAAATGGATTAAACTGTGTTATAAAACCAACAATGTTGCCGTGACGTAAATCGACTCTTGTTATTTGACTACTAAAATTAGTACTAACTAAAATTAGGTGGCGTAAATCTCAATCCTAAAATGAAATGATTTTTTGTTGTCCTAATAGTTTGATCCGGGCTAAAATAAAGTTAAAAAATGGTATTACCATCGGTCCTTTGTATGAGTGCAAACTTTCAAATAGACCTTACAATTACAAGTACGTAAAAATTACATTGTAAGATTCTGTTACATAAATACGTAGATACAGACCCAAGCTAATAAAAACGTATTAAAATAAAACCGTTATACTATCTACGGTAGAGACAGAAAATAAATATGTTTAAGGAGAAATTAAAAAATAAATGGATAGATCTGAAAAAATCAGGATCGCGCCAAATGGAAATCCGCGATCTCTGCCTACCCCTCTGGGTTACGGGCGTGAGCGCATATTTATTTTATCTAAAAGCTAAAAAAACTCGCTAAGTTCCATTAAATATAGTATCCACTGTTTTTTTTAATTAAATTTACTTTATAATCACTTAGGTGACATCGTTCTCAATCAATGATGAATATCCTAGTCCTTGATAATTATGCAACGTTTCAAATCAATCGGTCGTTTAATAGATCCAAAATCACGTTCAAAGATACCGTTACACACAAACATACACACCAATCTTATAAATTCGTATGATAAAGGTCTAAAATCCAAAACTATTACAACAACAAGGAACACGGAAAAAGACGGAGATGAATCATTCCGATACGTGTGCCGTAATCCGGCCTCATTGTTCAAATATTTGCCAACTTTCGGCGCCATCGTAAATAATTTATCGGTAACGCCAACAACTTAAGTAAAATAAAGTTAGAAAGTGACTAACATGATCGGAATTTAAGGTTCTTAAAGACACAAGAAATCTAAAAAGATAACACTGTCCTACACTATTTCAACATTTATCTTTTTTTAAATGACTGTGTTTAATTGCGTATTCGTTTATTATTTTATATGCTCACATCTGACATTATTAAAAGACTTTGAAATAAACATTTATCTGTAAAAAGTAAATGTTGTGAAAAGATGTCATAGTGAAAAACGTCTGGGTGATATGATACGGTATCCTTGCATAGAGCGCCGTGATCTAGTGAAACTAAGTAACCTGGTACAATGTTATATATCTACGATATTTTTTATCTCTTAGTGAATAACGTAAACACATACTGTTTTATTAAACGACTTCAAAAAAAGGAGGTTCTCAATTCGCTCGTATTTCTATCTCTTTAAAGTCTGTTTCTTCAGAACTTCGACATTTATGAATAGAATTATTGGGATCTATAGTTTTTGTTTCCAGATTGGTCCCATTTTAAATTTAACCCGATCCGATAGTAGTACCGAGTTATTCAAGATTATCACGAATTGACGGTAATTTTTTGCTGTTTTACAGCGCTTCCATCAACGTAGGAAGCATAGAAAGTTTTTTTATAGGAGATGGGGCAAACTATCAACAGGTCGCCTAAAATTGAGTGATCACAACCGCTCATGGACATTCACAATATGTGAGGGACTGTAGATACTCTGCCGGTATCCCTGAGTCGTATTGGTTCGGAAATACCGCTGGAGATCATTCCACAAGGCCGCTGTACGATGCACAAACTTACGTAAAAACAACACGATAGTGGAATACCAACCATCAAGTTGTGGATGGAATTTAGACGTTAAAGTTACAATTCAACGCTTGATACTACTCGCGTAGAATGCGACACACCTACTCACGTCTCACCTCCGGTGGGCTTACATTTGTACAGTGAATGAGGTGGCTATACAATGAAGGAACATTGTACCTTTGTAACAAGAACCTACTATTTCTTATTTAACACAGCCAGTACAACAAAATATAAATGAAACATAAAAATACAAACAAACATGAAGTTAAAACTAAATTGACAGTTTGGCTGAAATGTCAAAATTATATAGACATGGAAAAAATATCTTTGATTCCCAAATAGGACAATTTTCTTTTCTTAATTTATTAGTTATTTTTAGTGTAATAATAATAATTTTATTATTATTTCTGGTCCAGCATCCAAGACTCTATCTTGCTGGCTAGGCCCAGTTGGATGCTAGCACAAAATGGAAGTGCTGTAATCTAACAATAAAAAAAATTGGTAGATGAACTATGTTCTTAGATTTACTTTTTATATTCAATATTTATTTAGCGCTTTATCATAAAACTTAATGACATTAAAAGTACAAAACATCACTCACAATTGCTCGAAAATTAGTTATGTCAAATACTTGATTTTTGTGGCGTCTCATAAATACATTGCATAAGTTCATTCTTAATTTACTTTTTAATTGATTGATGGGATTACATCAGAGGTCGGAATAGATTTCCATAATTATATAAACATATTTATTCCATCACTAGAAGCAACGAGCGTTTAAAATCAATCAATCAAACGAAACTTTACTTACACGCTAATCAAATCACGATACTCATAAATATTTATTATCGAATATTATAAAAATAAGTAATAACTTATATAACGTTTTTTATTAAGACTAATTGTTTGTGAGTTACAAAATTACTATAGACGTTACAATATTATTGTTGTTGTTACAATATTGTTGTTGATGTTACAATATTATTGTTAATGTTACAATATTATTGTTGATGCTAATGAAATATTTTTTTACATTATTTCCGGATATCCTCTTTCTAATAGCGAAAAATCTTTTCATGTTTAGAGTTGCAATGGGGCAACGAAATCAAAAACAACATATTGTGCGCACTGTAACGATCGGACGACTACTCGGCGACTGTGTCCGCATCTACCACCAAACATTATTATTTTAAAAATCCTAACGAATTTAGATCTACCTCTATGCAATAACTATGTGCCATAACATAGATAATAAATATAAAACAATACAAAGTACAAAAAAAAATAATTAAAACATAACTTATTTTAATAAGTGATAAAACCATTGCTTACAGCAATACTAGTAAAGAAAATATTGACTAATTGTGTATAAGGAAAATCGATTGGGAAAATTATCTTTGAATGACGCAGGTAGAGGTGAATAACTTCAATTACTTTAAAAGTAAGATTGATAGGGACATCACGACACTTGATTAATTTCGTTGTCTTCCCTGAATATGGACTTCCCCGAGCTCTATCCCAACGGGATAGAAAAGGCTTATACTGTTTTATACTTAAACAGCCAGTAATACCAAATAAA
>JWHW01002882.1:2555-15681 GCA_000931545.1 Papilio glaucus
CGCAATCCCGTACAGCAGCCTTGGCAACGCGCCTTTTGTGAACCGGCTCGTTGTCGTGAAGAAGCAAGACACCTGCAGATAATTTTGCGTCTTTTTTCTATTATTGCCTCCTTTAAATTGTAAACACCCTACATGTTTGCGTATAATGCAGTAAAACTTTCTCCTTTTTTCGTGTACTAATCAGTAAGATTCTCTTATAATCCCAAAACACTGTCTGTAGCCCATAAGTTTTCCGGCGGATGGGGTGACTTAAATTTATTTGGTGGGTTTGCCATCTGTTCCTTCTTTATGCTACTGCATGGTCTCTTGCTTGCTCTTAGAATCATAGTGATGAACCCACATTTCATCACCGATAACGATTCGGCCGAAAATACTATGCGGATTTTCACCACAGACCTCCAAAAATTCCTTGCACCCATCTTGCACTGACTTTTAACAGATTAAGATGCTCACGAAGGCTGCTGTGATTGGTATCCGTACAAAGCTTAGTCCTTTCTGCTAATGCTTTGACTCTTACGCGTACCGATTGAAAGCAGAGGAAGAATCATGCATTGGGAAATAAAACATAACATTTATACATAGTTGGTTTTATTTTATTTATATACAGTAGTGTATTCCGCACAATTTAAAACCACGTAAATTTTGATTGAGATAATTGAATATATCATTAACATGTAGCTGTAACTATTACTTGCTTCGAAAAATCTAAAATCGTTTTAAAAGTCTAAATTAGTTGTACCAAATAAAAAATGGAAATGTTGCGCGTATTTATGAGATTGTTTCTTTAATTGTTTATTGCTTTTCACATAAACAAAATTAGAATTGTTTTATATCTACGCAAGTATGATCATCCATACATAGCATATAGCATTCTTAACTAACGTATCTGCAGAGGTTAGCGTACTTTTTTATTATTATATTAATACTTGAGACAAAAATTACGGGATTTTTTAAAAAGTATATTAAAATATTCCCGTAATTTTGAACGCACGGAGGTGTATGAGATTTGACATATTTTAGAAGCATAAAAGCTAAGCTTAAATGACAACGCGATCATCTAACGATCAACAACTCGATCAGTTCATGCAATTATTAAACGCAAAATCGTATATAAATGCAAAATCATACGTGAAGTGAACTATATTATAAAAGTCAACAAAAGAAAATGTTAACACAGGAAATCTATACCACTAATTGACATTCTTGAACGTCATCTTAGTGATATGCTATTCATAAAATTTATTGGTCCAATATTTATTCAAAATTATTAATATTTAATTTTTATGATAAGATAAACACGAATCAAATCAAATCCAAGCAAATTAAATTTGCCACAAGCATATCACCTTGTCAAATCAGATAAAATTAGATAAAATCTTAAACACAAATTACGCATAAATTACGTATATAAAATATTATAACTCGTTTTTCTTTTTGATTGTGTGATTTGTCTTTAAAAAACACTTTCAAATTCATACTAAATATAATTCAAATTTAAATATCACGCGACACGATTAAGGAATGGTTATTTAGCTTTTTATTTTTTCAAATGTATTTTTTTGACTTCATTAAAATGCAAAAGAATATTTACATTATAATCCCAAGTAGATAAAGCTCTACATCGTTTTGAGTTTTGAACAGTATAACAAAAGTCAACAAAAAATAATTTTTGCGCATGGGTTTTACTTAATATATTCTGATTGTATAAGCAAATATATATAAAATAGTGCAAATTCAAATCGAAAATATTTGTTTTTAAGAAGTTTTAGCGATTTGACCATTTTTGATTTTCACGCCCAATTAATGTCCGTCTTTGCGCACTATTGCTATCGAAAGAGAGGTAAGAGGGCGGGCTGACAAAAGTCTAAAAGCTGTACTGCTGCACAATGGGAACAAATTTCCATCTATTCCACTGGCACATTCCGTACATCTCTAAAGAAAATTATTACAGTATTTGCTATTAACTGCAATTAAATATATGGAATACAAGTGGGAATTTATTGGAGACTTCAAGATGGCGAGTTTTTTGAATGGAATTCAAGATACTATATACGCTCACTACCGCCAAAAACATTGGCCTGTACGTACTGAATACGAAGTGGGAATATGCAATATTAAAAGGGAAACAATTGTTGATCCTAAAACTATTGCCGCCATTGCATATTAAATTCGATCTTATTAAACAATTTGTAAAGGCTCTCAAATATTTGAAGAGCTTTTTCCGAAGCTTTAAAATATTTGAAGAGCTTTTTCCGAAGCTTTGAGAGGCGAAAATTAAAGCTGGAATCTTTGTAGGCACAATCAAATAAAAAAAAAACATCTATTGGATATTTTCCCGGAGTTACTTGGCAATGAGGAGGAAAAGCCTTGAACAGTTTTCTGCACATGACAGGAAAAGTAACACTGTTCAATTTAAAACATTTGGACTCGATTTTAAAACGTCCATTGCAACAATTAATCATATATTGTTGTTTTGTATCTACTAATAAATCATCTCTACGTCCATTTTTATGTATTTTCATTGATTTGATTTTTTCCATTTTTTACGTATAAAAACAAATTCAGAACAATTTTTTGTTTTTATTCTTATTTTTAGGTAAAAAAGCAATAAAAATAACGTATGTATAACCCGTGCGCAAAAATGATGTAGACTGGTGTTATCGGCTCTTACACCAGTGTAAACATAAATGCTTTCATAGATATTTTACAAATAATCATAAATATATTCAGACTGATAGAGAGATCAGGGCCATTAAAGGATAAACATTAAGTTTTTATAACATTTGAAAAGAGCAATTACTGCATTATAATATTATTACATTATAATAGATAATTAAGCTAAAAGGAATATAAATATTCAAGTTTGCTTTCGTACTATCCTAGTTAACAAAAATTTAAATATACTGGAATCGTCGACAAAAATCTATAAATCTTCGTAATAGGGCCATTAAAAGATTTGTGAAAATTAATCATAAGTAATTTTTTCATAACTTATTACTTAAATTTTATAATAGTTAAAAAGGATGAAAATGATTTACATACTTACCTAATCAATTTATAGCGCAATGAAATTTATGTATTTTAGCATTAAATTAATATTGAGAATAAAAATTAACGTTAACGAAAATTAAATTGTCTACATACAACTAAATTATTTCAGTACATAAATGTAAGTTTTTTTTTCTAATTTACATCTTCACATCTGTATGTCAACAATAAAACCATGGACTGAATGGAAGAACACCTTCAACTCCTAAATATTAATTAATCTGAATTACAGTCATTTCTAGCTGTATGTCTTGAGAATCTAGCTAACGGTCGGGGAAAAAGTTTCTTCGTATTTTATAAGTAAAAAGTTATAAATTCTCTTTGGTTTTACTTTCTGGCTGGTTTTGATACCATTAAATAGATGATATTTTAAAATGTTTTCTTGCTTTTTTCTATTGTTTTGTCCCAAAATTGATACAGCAATAGGTTATGTCACTAAATAGAAAATGGCAACAAGCAATCGAACGAAATGGCACATACTATAATCTAATGTAAATATACCATGATAAAAAATACCTTGAATTAATACATAAAATAGGAAAACCATTTTCCCCGACCTTCTATTTAAATGTACATATACAAGTTATCCAGAAATGACATGTACAACGGAAGATCACAGATACCTTGGTATTTAACCCAACTTACCTATATCCAAAGTTGCTTAGTTGGAAAAATATAAGATAATTTCTTGTGATCGTGTATTGGATTTCATTTCTAAAAAAGGTTTCAACCACAAAAATATGTTCTTTACTTGGTGTGTGGCTAAAAAAATGTATTAAAAATTTATCGAAATACTTGAGAAAAAAAAATTATTTTGTCATCTTTGAAGCCCTCAAGCGGCCAAACTAAGCAACTTAAGATACAGGTAAGTTGGGTTAAATTGTCATATTTTCTGGCAAGGAATCTGTGGTCTTCCAATGGACACGGGTTTTCCGGACACTTATATAACCAGTATCATATTTTCCTTACATTTACATAGGATTTCCTTACTTACACCATTAAGTGAACTCGTTATTAGTTAGTAAAATATTAGTAGTTTAGAGGTAATTAGGAATTACTTAATAGGATAAAATAACTTTATAGATGCATTGAAAAATAATTGTATCATGTTATGCTTTACAATCAAATTAATGCAACAATATTCTGGATTTATAGTAACAATTTCTTCAAACGGACTCGTAAAATGTACACCCTAGATATGGTTTTTATAATATCTACCTACAAATGTGGACAGAAATTTCAAGAAAGAATGGTAAAATTATATGAGCGTTGCACTACGTGCACTAACACAAATAAAAATTATAATGATAGAAAATGACCTTGTTTACATTATTATCAACACCAAAATTCTCGCTTCTTATCCATTTTTCAGAAAAAAAATTAAAATTATTTCATACATTTGCCAAGTAACCAAATACGACATTTGCAATTTTATTACTAAACGTCAAAAATAATAACGTGCTGATCCTAGTCGTTCCGTTTTAAAATCGAATAATCGATATTGTGAAATTTAGGTAAAAATCAAATAAGCGATATTTAAAAATATAGGCTAGCAACGTAAAACTAAATTTTGAAAAATCATTTTAATTAGCAGCGAAAATACTAAAAAAAAACTGTGCCCGAGAAAATGAAAAAAAAAATATGTTCGAATACGCGATTTTTATCGATTATTCGATTTTAAAACGTATCGACTAGGATCAGCACGTTATTATTTTTGACGTATCGTGTAGTAATAAAATTGTAAATGTCGTAATTATTTCTACGTAAATGTATGACATAAATTTAATTTTTTTTCTGAAAAATGGATAAGAAGCGAGAGTTTTGGTGTTGATAATAATGTAAACAAGGTCATTTTCTATCATTATAATTTTTTTTTGTGAAAGTTCACTTAGTGCAACGCTCATATAGTTTTACCGAAAGAATAATAATTGTACATATATTCATTCTCAAGAATATTCATTAAAGGTTTGGTTAAGTTCGGCTAGTTTTGTTCATTCTATAGAAGAATCATATAAAAAAATAATAATATCTAAGAATATTATTATTTTTTAATATTACACAGCAAAGGTGTTTCATACCTCCAGATGGATAATCCGGGACCCAAAAGTGAAGCTACCTTAAGTCGCCAATTGTAAACTTCGTAAAATCCAGCTCAGTAATTCGTTTCCCGCTTCACGAATACAAAATCTCCGTGTTTGTAAATTAAAAATTGACGGTTTTTGCTAATCGTGTATAAACTATATCTCAAAAAAAGATAATTGCACGAACTTCACATTTCACAAGTAAGTAATAAATTTTCTTTATTAAAATAATTTTGAATAAAAATACACAACTAAAGATAACATTTAAAAAATAAAAATGAGACGCCATAACGTGTTAAGTGTTGTCAACTACTTTACAAAATTATATTTAACCTAAAAATACAAATGAAATATAAAAAAACGACAGATTAAAAATTGTTATTAAAATAAGTTTTGTAATTTAATTTTGATTAACATTTATATTCTTGTATAACATATCTTTTAAAGACAGATGTTAGTTGTTTTAAATTGAAAATAATAAATATATCATTTTCTAGGTGATTTTTTACTTAATTTAGTATTTTTATAAGCACTGCTTAAATAGTCCTACAAATAAATATTATTTTTAAAAATTCGAAAGTAATTTTTTAATTTGTTACTCCCCCCATACTCCCCATTTTGGGGTACCACCGACACGTTAGCATACATTCACGGCAAAAATCTAGCTCCACTTTTGATTGTTGAATTTGTATGGATATGATGGACTAATTTGTCATTGACGTATATGCTTTAAAATGACGTAATTGAAATTTTTGAATATTTGATAATATCTAATTCTTTGATATTAAAATAAATTAAATATTTACTTACAACATAAATTAACTTCCTCGATTTAATACCACTGGTTAAAAGATTTTTTTTACATTAAACGATTAAGTTAAATTAAGCATTAGTAGAATACATTTCACAAAAGCATACCCTCCATTAACAAGTCAGGCTTTATGAAGCACTAAATACTGGTATTCATATGTCTGAGATTATTTCTTAATAACTGTAAACACTCTTGCTTAAAATACAACGCACTACTAGAAAATTGTACTCATAATATTAGTATCAAGAATATTCAAACTATATTTTCGAGAAAACATATGAATAGTGTCTCAAAATAACAGGTCTGTTGTCACTGCAATGTTATTATAGTTGTGTACTAAACAGAAACCGAAATATTGTTTTGTTATAGGGGAATCCAAATAATCACAAACACATTAATTAATGTTTTACTATTACAATACAGATTAATTTGTCATTCTGAACTATTTAAATAGACCTATTATATTGTGACTTTATATTTTTTGTCAGTTAGAAACTTCCATTACTTTTGTGAGTATAAAAGAAATTATGCCCAAGACAGCTGAAGTATATACTTGTCACGGACCTCTGTACCTAAAGCTAAGAAAAATTGTGCACAGTTTACATGCACAAAAACTAGAGGTACGACAGAGAAAACTGTAATAACTGTCTCTCGCAGCTTTAACAACTGTATATCTATTATTACTAACTTCAGAGGTACAAAGATCAGTGACAAATATGCAAAACCAACTAAAATAGATGATTTTTCAAATTATTAAGCACTCTATTCAATGTATAAGCAGTCCCATACCCTGTGACCACACACCTATTAAAGGTCACTAGTTGTAACACAAAATAGTGTCCAATCACACAGAGACCAATAATTATTCAAATCAAGTTAGAGGAGGGACTGCTCGACCATAAGCTTCTCGTAACCCGACGGTGGCGGGTACCGAAAGTTATCTAATATTATGTCCAAGATGGCGCCATCATCGACTGAAAAAAAAATTATAAATGTCTTATATTGTCTATCTCTCTTTTCAACCGAAGGTTGGACGTTGGCTTCCCTCATTGATTGCTTCATTTCGGAATCTATAGGGCACATACATACACACATCGCCTTTTATACAACCTGTTACAAAATACCCCGTAAAAAATATAATTAATTATCAATGCCAAAAATTTTGTCAACCCTAGTAAGCTGTCATGTCAGGGAACCAGATTAGTTTAACAGAAAGGCCTACGTACCTATTTTACCTAATAATTGTCTACTTTAATAGTTTTCCTATTTTTCATTCATAAATGTTTGCTACCTCAATACAAGGATGTCATTATACTCAAGTACTGGCTTCAAAAATGTCAAGTTGGAAAAAAAATATGTTTTTCATTTCAAATCTTCTAATCGATATCCTTCGGCTGAATATGTGGCCTGGCCTTTATGACGGACATGTCATCGGTCCCATCATTATGCCATCACGTCTGGACGGTAGCAACTATCTAACGTTTTTACAAATGGAATTCAAAGAGGCGATTGATGACTTTCCTGTGGCTGACTGGATTACTTTGAAAACCAAAGAAACATGGTGTTTCAGCATGATGGAGCTCCGGCACATTTTGCTCGCAACGAACGAGAACATCTTAACGTTCGCTTTCCGCGAGGATGGACCCGGACAGGACCGGTGCTATGGCCTGCTCGTTCTCCGGGCCTCTTCTTGTGGGGTTATGTGAAGGACAGAGTGTATTTATCCGAATGCCCAACGGTTGCCGAGATGGAACAGCATGTTAGATCGGTTTTCGCATCAATGACACCGAGGATGCGAAATGCCACACAAGCCACATCCCGACGAGCGAGGTTGTGTAGCAAGGCACACTTTAAGCCACTTCTGTAAATTTGACGTTTATATGAAAAAGTAAGTGTTCGTTTAGGTTGTTTCGTTATCCCCCGCTCGGGTTCCCGCCTTGTCGTGGCGGTGGGGCTCAGTAACCGTGGGTGGGGGAATACGATGAAGCTAAGAGGATCCCACGGCCGGTCCGTGAAGAAGGACCGGCCAGAGGGGCCGGTCGGGGTGGGCCTCTGGCCAGCCCGCCCCTTGAGCGAAACGGTGCCTGCGGAGACCTGTCCCCGCAGCGAGTAAGGGTGAGTTGTGGAGGGACAGGAGTGCTGGTATTGCGGTGTGCCACTCGCTCTGCCCTCCGCGACTCAGCGAGGTCGCACCGCAGATGCGGCGACGGTGGGGCTGTGAGGGGAGGGATTAGCCCACCCCTTGCAGCCCCATTTCACGTAATCCCGGCGGCAACGCTGGGACCGTGGGCCTCTGTCTTTTTCAAGAATCCCGAAATTGCGTTGCACGGTATCGCCTCCGAGGTGCGCCCCAGACCACCGAGGGGCATGATGCATTAAGAGCATAGTGCGGGGCCCCATCTCGGGGCGGCCAGTGGGCGTGGCTCTGAGGGAACGTTTGATTTTTAGTGGGTACGCCCCTCGTGGGGTAAGCCCCAGAGACCCCCTGCCTGTAGCACGGAACCTGTTGCACGGTAACCTGTTGCACGGAACAATGGACATGCATAAGGCGCATTTTCCAAATGTAAAAAAAAGAAAGGTTGTTTCGTTAGGTTGGGTCTGTCGTTCCGCGAATTAGGTAGAAATGTAGGTACATTCTGCGTAGTTTACTCTTTCATTTTACTGAAATTGGGTTTGCACATCAGTGAAAATACTAATATTTTTTTTATTTTTTTGGGGTATCTTAAATATTGTGTATGGACACGTTATAAGGCCCCATTTAACCTCCTTTCGGCTTTACGTGTAGTTTTATTTTTTAAACCCCGTATACGTAGATATGCACCGATAAAAAACAAAAAAATGTATCCCACGGGAACCGTACATATTTCCGGGACAAAAAGTCTATTTATATAAACTATCTCTATGCCTATATTTAGCACACAAATAGATTATAGGACTATGTGCCAAATTTCATCCAGATTTGTTCAACTGTTTTTGTGAGAAAGAGTAACAAACATCCATACATACTTTAGCATTTATAATATTAAACAATAATGATACATAGCATATAGTATAGTATAGATAATATTGTCTATATTAACAAAAATGTTTCGTGAAACTTTTCGTATAAAATATAAGATATTAAGAATAACTTATGAAAAAAAGAATGAAACAAGTTTAATTCATGTACAATTGGATAACAAAGTATTGAACATTTACAGTTATTCACGCTTTAACCGTGCCGCCCCACAGCCTATATATTAATTCAGGATAACTAAACTAAAGGATTTCTAACGGTAAAAGAATATGATCAAATAAATAAAAAAAAAATGTACTGCTTTACTGCTCTGCCAGTTAAAGTTCAAATGTAGCTTAGCCTTATGGCTGCCAAGGATGATAAAGTTTTGTAAAAAGGCAACTTACCATAAAGAGCTGGATACACTGTTCCCTTAATGTTCCTAACCGGGATCTCCATATTCTTGCCATTTAAGAAAAAGTTCATCTCCACATGATCATAAGCAATACCAATTACATCACCTTCTACTGGCATTACCACTACTATATTATCCGATGCATTGTCACTGTCAGGTTTCTCATCTACATGATTTGGTGACTCAGTCGACACTAACAGTTCAGTGGCCGGGGAGTCGCAAGATGCGGGCCTGAGGTGATACAGTTCTATGTTGTCGTGTCGAACTGTACCATCACTGTTGAGGCACCAGGACTCCTTGTCTAATCCACCTGGAATTTATTTTCAGAATTGTTGAAAAATTACAAATTATTAAATATTAAATAAAGTAGATGTATCATATCAGAAGTCAAAAAGACCTAATGCAAACTAAAAAAAGGGCTAAAATATTAGTCTTGTATTTTTGTAGGTAGGTTAACCCCATGCCATATTTTCGACCTAATGAACTTGACGAAAAGGGAATAGCTTGTGTTTTCTCTGTCATAAATTGTGTAAAGACACTATAATATATTAAAAGCAGAGGTTGCTAGCAGGTGGACAAACCACCAAATATTGTTAAATATTATTAAAAAAATACTTAAAGGTTAATTAAAATAATATTTTAATATAAATCCTCATAATTTCTACAATTGTAAGAACCCTTATGTTTTTCTGGACCTCAATCATTTTTGTTAACTGTACCCAAACATCACTTAAACTACTTGCCCACCATGTCTTTAGAGCTTAGATAATGTGACTTAATTAAGTCAATTTCAAACAACATTATTATGCAATATGCTGTGTAAAACTGATTTAATTATTCACTTACAACATCTGATTAAAAATGCTATAGACAAGGTCACAAGGTCTCAAAGTATATAATAATAAAATAGAGTTACAACACCCTAAATCATATATATGGCTTTGTGTCCCATGACCTTTTTTATTATTTATAACAATGACTTAAAGCAAATACTCTGCCTGAATATCAATTAGAAATACACTCTAATATTCAAAGTAAATGAAGTCATGCAAATTGTATTAGTATCCATGAGTTTGCACTGCTGAAAACATTCACATAAAACATGTTGACACCTTAATTTTTCAGAAGGAAAGAAAGAGATAACAGCATGTTTTATGTGAATATTTTCTACAGTGCAAACTTTATTATCATGAGAACATCTTTATATATTTATAAACAAGAAAGATTTCTAGTCGACAAATAGTGTGCAATATCAAGACCTAATAAAAATAGCAATGGAATCAATTATATCAATATAGAACAGTAAACTCGTAGTTCAAAGTCTAGTAGATTTGGATATGTCACAAATAAAATAAGAGTAAGATTTACCATGCACTCTATTAAGGTCTGTATCCCTAGTAGCTAGCCCCACTGCCCACACTCCTCCTTGCTGCAACTTCACTTCAAAGTAGGCTTTGTTTTGAACTAATGGTGCATTGCCAAGAGTGCAACCAGATCCACAGGCCCTCTGCCCACTTTTTACCAAAACAACTTCATGTCCTGAAATATATTACACAGCAGAGGTTTATACCTAATATTTAATGCCAAGGAACTAATTAGCAAGTGCAATATGGGCAATATCTAGATGGGTGTACATTTTATATCTTGTCTCGTCTCATTGTAAAAAGTTCCAAACTGCTCCAATATAAAGTTTTTAGATATTATTTTCAATAATGTGAAATTTACTAAGAAAAACCATGAACATGTCACTTTTTAAAATTGTGATCATCAAGGGGACAAAGGATTGATAGATCCATTCTGACTAGTTCAATATTTTTCGACTATAGGTTAGCAAAGAGCAGCTGCAGGGAGTTCCTTGCATATTATGTTGAGTGAAAACACAAACCAAGCGTGCAGGCAGCGGCAACTTAAAGTTGGATTTGGCACTTGAAGTAAATAACCAAACTTCAAATTGTAAAAAATTATAATAAAAAACAGGAAGGTTGTGCGCTTTTTCCTTCAAGGGAGGTCCAACCTTCTCTACCCCCACCTCCACCTTTACCAATCTGATACTTATAGGCAATATTGTACATTTTTACCGCATACCATTAACAGCACAATACATTCTTCAATAATTTTGTAATATTTTTAGTAAAAGCTTATAATTTTTAGAAAGCTATAATTTTTAATTTAGTTGCCTCATTTATGTGCAGCAGTAGAATTGTCTGTAGTTAAAACCATTTAGCATTGCAGCTTATGATATATTTTATTATATCCAGCAAGTTGTTTAAGAAATATATAACAAATAAAAAATTCAATACCCATATGTAGGGAATCCAATTGTATTGGATTTTCTTTTATCCGTATTGGGACACTTGGAGTCAATGTGAATCCGTTTATACACCCTTTGAGACAGCAAAACATGTTTATCATAGTACTGGACCGTTTTAAGGTAAAATCAATACAAGCTGATCTCGTGAAAAAATGCTTTAACACAGTATATTTATATTTACTTTACATTCATCTCATTCTTTTCGAATCTATTAGCTGTCACATTGAGTGACAATTGTGACATTGACAATTGTATTTTTAAAGTTTTTGTAATAGGCTAATACTTTTATACTACTCATACGTTTATAATATTGTATGAGATGTAATAAAATTTAATTAAAACAATATTATCTTACAATTGCTATAAGCCAAAATAGTATATTTTCTTTGCTAAATCATGACTTTCAGTGAGTTTTGATGAGAGTAAATGTGTATGGTTATAAACTTCGTGATAACAACGCTAAAACTATTTGAGCTTCCAATAATAATAAATAATTTGTATACTCTGCGTAATGATATTAAAATACAAAAAGTAGCAGATATGCCTATCCTTAGGAAGAGGACTGATATTAGGCCTCCGGCACTTCACTCGTCAGGCGAAACGTAGAATACTTCTACTTCATGCGTGTCTTCTGTGAGGTCGTGCTATTTCACCGGGCGAGTCGGTCATATTACTCGGACTGATGTTTTGCTGAAGATTTATAATGAAGAAGTTTTACTTTAAAATGTCATCATAAATCGAATCGCCTCATATAAAAGCGGAATGCAATAATTCAAATGGCGGTATCTTTTGCTAAAGTAGCTTAAAGCTTCCATTTTAAAGACTGCTACTGCCTAAAATCACAAACCGAAATTTGCGAATTACAAACATCCTTAATCCTCGAAAAATAATTCCTGTTACATGTCCTCTTGTATATTTAGAGATCTCATCGGTGCATCATGATATGATACATCCTCTCCTACCATGATGTCAATATTTTGTAGTTTTAATTAAACCTTAAAGTTTAAAGTAGATATTTTAATATACAATATAGAGGTGTATTTAGTTTCCAAAAAACAATAATGTACATATTTATATTTACAGTGCGAATAGCTACAATAAGTAAAGGCTTAAGTTTACATCCTGTCGTCCCTAACGGTACTTTATTTTACTGTTCTAAAAAAGCACATATCTCACGCCCACAGACACTGAGTCACAAAGTAACATCAGAGATTTCGAGCTGATAGTTACAAGTGTCTTTAAAATTTATGACTTTTGTTGATGTTAAACATGTTCACGTGTTGCTTAAGCATTAATAACGAGTGAATTCCAAGAGCCTAAGATTGAGAGATTTATCTTTCTTAATGCTTTGAAAATCATGAATCTAGATTCTATAAATAGCCTTACGATGCTGATTAGAATATGATTAGAATGGTTTTCTTCCTTTCCTTTCGCAATACTATAAGAATTTAAGTCGATTTTAAAC
>JWHW01002882.1:16177-26460 GCA_000931545.1 Papilio glaucus
ATATTTATATTTACAGTGCGACTAGCTACAATAAGTAAAGGCTTAAGTTTACATCCTGTCGTCCCTAACGGTACTTTATTTTACTGTTCTAAAAACGCACATATCTCACGCCCACAGACACTGAGTCACAAAGTAACATCAGAGATTTTGAGCTGATAGTTACAAGTGTCTTTAAAATTTATGACTTTTATTGATGTTAAACATGTTCACGTGTTGCTTAAGCATTAATAACGAGTGAATTCCAAGAGCCTAAGATTGAGAGATTTATCTTCTTATAAATAGCCTTACGATGCTGATTAGAATATGATTAGAATGGTTTTCTTCCTTTCCTTTCGCAATACTATAAGAATTTAAGTCGATTTTAAACTTTAATATAACATACAAAAACTTAACAATATTTTTTATGACAAAAAATAAGTTAATTAATTAATAATCAATCTTACACGCCCGTACTCTGGTACTTGGTTTCGTATTCTGGTAACAATATATTTATTGAAAGTAAATAATTGAATGCCAGGAACGCGCGATGTTGAGACGCGTCTACAAAGAAATACAAGCAAAACTGCATGCACACACAGCTAAGTCAACAGACTATATTTACATCGATTAACCATCTCATTTAATAAGAAAGGTAAATTAATGAAGGTTAAACGAATAGGATAATTAACCTACACGTTTTTTTAAGGCGATTATCGCTTACGAATTAATCGGTCAGTCAATATGTTCATTGAATTTTATATCAACATTAATATACATAATTAGACCTACGAACTTTACAATGGTCTACCTGGTCTCCTCTCCTCCTCATTAATTATATTAACATTATCTCCTCCTCTTCATCTTCCCAGGAAAAAGACTAGGACTAAAAGACTAAGTTTCCGCCATCTCACTTATCAGATGAAACGAAAACGCAACGTCAAATTGGACGAAGACACTATCGCCTCCAAGTAGAGTGAAGTGGTCGGAGGCCACCTAGGCGTTAGCTAAACGGCAACGCATCTGCTTTTCCCCTGGTGTTGCAGGTGTCCATGGGCGTCGTTGATCACCTTGGTGGTCCCGCCGCTCGTTTGCCCCCTTCTCTTATAAAAACAAAAAAATAAAGCCCTAGTTCGATACTTCTATAGATTATTCAGTTAGTTTTGATGCTCACAATGCATTTTGAGGATAATAGCGAATACTGTTCATTTGAGAAACACCTAAGATAAATAAATGTCCACCTAAGCGAAGTTTGTTTTGTGAGGATCGAAATAAAAAAACTGATTGTGTAAGATTATTTATTATAGTTTAAGTTTCGGCATAACTTTATCTAAATCATTATAGATATAGTTTAAATTCAACAATAGTTAAGTAATACCACTGGGGACTCTAGCAGCAGGAGATTATTTCTAGACAATCCTTTTTATTGGTTTATTTTAAAAGATGTTTATAAGAGTGATTATATTACTCGTGTCGTCTCGTAGTTCATAGTTTTTTTATTGTCAACATGGGAACTAGAGAAAGTCGGAGTGAGGTACGCACGTATACGAACAAGGTACAAGGTGTCCATTATGTGTAATGATTCATTAAGTCGCGAACATAATTTCACCGAAATATACAGGAAGGTGATGAATGCCGGCTGATCATTTATTAATTACCTTGTATAATACATTACTTTTTGAAACCGAAAATGTAAAAATGTTGACACAAAAGAGTGAGCAGACATTACTTATTTTTATTTTGCACAGCCCTAACACTTGCTATGAAAATTATTATATTCTATAGAATTATAAAATTAAGCTTAATTCAACTATCTTCAAAAGCCGTGATAGCTATAGTTTGCAAAAGTTACTTAGGGCGTAAAGAGTATACTAGGCTGCACCGTAGTATCACTGCAGTGAAATCCTAAGAATTTATCGGATATTTCGATATATATAAAGACTGAAGGTGAGGCAGCTCATCGCTGTACATTACCTATTATATTCAACAGTATTTTTTGAATTAAGACTTGATTTAGATCTTAATTCAAAAAAATCTAAAGATAACACTATCAGATCATCTGATAACCTTATAGCCAAGGATACGGACTGCGAAGCTTTCTCTAATGTTACTAACCTAATAAATGTTTTGCATTGCTTCATTTAGTAATTATCAAAAACCCAATTTTGAATTTTTGTAATAAAGTTCAGTGTTTAAAAAAGAACGCCGTTAGATGTATTAAACAAAAATGGATATATATATTCTTTGGTGATTTACACGTAGAAGAAATGAGAAGAGTGAGAAAGGAAATGTATGCTGCAAAAGTTTGTCGCATCATTTTATTGCCTATACGCTTCAACGTGTAGATATATGTATATATTTATATATTTACCAATTTGGCATTTTGTTAAAAATAACTATGTATATATTGTATGTAATATAAAAAGTCGAAGATTTATTTAATACTCTCTCATTTATTGTGGTTGTGTAGTCAGAATTGTGCAATAAATAATATCCGCTTGCCCCTTAGGATAACAGGTGTTACATGCATTCTTCAATTTCGCGTTTATCAGATTTTGGTCATATCAAATTATACCGAAACTTAACTTTAGGATTTGCCGCAGTTAAAATAGATAGCTCGAGCTTGTATAAAATAACCATTTATTATTAGAGGCAGTTCAAGAGCCTGAATTGCCGTGACACGGGCGGCGTGCGCAAACGGAGCAAAGAAAGCCGCGATTAACAATGCCGACACGTATACTGTCAACGCTCTGCCAACAGAATGTTCTAGAATTCTAATAAGGAGTTTTCATATGTATCGAGGATCTTACAACTATATGTTCATTCGGTTAGTTACCACAGATATAGGTGCATTACTTAAAAAGATGCTTCGCAGTTTCTAACAATACTGAGGATGTCTGGAAGACTCGAAGAGCTATGTATGTCCATACGCTTTTTATGACGGCATTTGATCCCATATGTCACCGTCAACTTATCGAAACTGAAAATTTTATCTTAATTTTACTTTCGTAAAATTTAAAACGTAATTTTTTTTTACCTCTTTAAGAAAATTGTACCTAGGACTTAGTACCTCTTTGGTATCCCAATGAGCTCGAGGTCATAACTGAGTTATATTTATAGACATCGTATATTAACGAATTAAAAGGTATCTAATGTTGAAAATATATTCGAACTAATAGTCATATCAAAAATAAATGTATTAAAAACATGTAGTACAAAGCACAGGTATTAGTCAGCACAATTTTGAACCCAGGTAACGCCCAGAACCACCCTGTGAGGGTTGGATAATCGTGCGTGCGAGTTTCCTCTATATAAAACGAGCGCGCAGCGTCGACGCATCAGTTTGTGACCGATTCGGAAGACAGAAGCATATGTAAGTAAAACCTCCTCTGTCAGATTTTTTTTTTCGAATCTTTATTACCAGCCAGTGTTATCGGACACGATCTATTTTTATTATTTACATAGTAAATTTTAAATAATTTCGTATTTAAATAAGTGTTGATTTTTTAAGTATAGTGAAACAATAGTTAATTTATATAAAATTTTATTATTAAGGACTGTAGACATGGGTGGAACGAACTACTTAGTCACGGGGCCAAGGTTACTTTCTACTCGATCCGGGACCGGTCTTATAATCCCGGTACCCTTTGCTTCGGAGCTTGCGCAATGCATGTGGTGGAGTTAAAGAAAGTTTGTTTGTAAACAACAACCTCCTTGCTATACAGCCAAAAAATGCCTGTGGCTATTTTAACCACATTATGTAAATGATTGAATATGTATTATAAAAATGTATTTACAAGACTAGATTACTTAATATTTCCCAGAATAGATTAGACTTTTGCATTTGAAAATTTTTATTAGACAATTTTATTCCTTTAAAAATAATCAATTCTTATATTAAAGCTATCGATTGCAAAAAAGGAAATAAATAAACTTCAATAGTAAGATTATTAGAACAAGACATTTAATTTTTACCTTTATTTTCGGCGCTAAATGGTATACCTACCGTATAAAGTTTGGTTGAAATATGTTAATACTAATATTCGGTTCCTCGACCCTAACTGTTGTTAAACGTGTAAGTAATCTATTCCGTCTAATATAAATATATATTCAATAAATATAAACTATCCGGTTCTATGATATTAATGAATATCACACAGCGCGATTGCGAAATCATGACAAATACAGCAATAAATTTTAGATCATTTTAAATTTTCGAAGTTGTATTTAAGTGTACAAAAGATTTAACATGTATTTGAAAATATTGAATGAATAGCATTTAAGAATATATTTTATTGTAACGAATATTTTTGGTGATATTTTGAAAGCTCCGATATTTTTTCATGACTGGCAGTTAACTGGCGTGTGTATTTTGGACTTTGCTAATATTTAGATAGTTGGCAAATAAATTTAAAAAAAAAATCTGAATCCCGTAATACCCAAGAAGGCAGAGATTACAAGGACGTATTTCAACATATTATATTTATTTATATATTCATTTTATATTCTTATATTAGGTGTTTTCTGTGAGTAATAAATTCAATTCTTTTCATTTTGCTTTATTGATAGAAAATGAAGGCAAGATCGCTGTTGTTGCTAGCAGTCGTCGCGGTGGCGAGGGCGCAGTTCCCCAACGGTCGCATCCTGGAACCTCCAATACCCTCGCAGTGCGTGAACCGCGTCATACACGAAAGATATGTCGACAGTAAGTATGTCTGATACAAAAAACAAAGAATTTTACTTTTAGATTACCCATACCCGATATTATTTAAATAGATATTTAGTAACTGATGGGCCAAGTGAACTATTTAACAATGGTAATGCATGTCCATCTTGGGAATGTTATCGCACATTTGATATTTGCCCCAGGTACAACCCCAAGTTAAATTACCGAGTTCGCGTTTAAAGAGGCCTTTGTTTAAGCATATGCGAAGTATAATGATGTTTCAAAAATCTTAACACAAACCCGCACCTGTTTATAACATAGTATTTTAGAATCTTGAGGATAATCAACAGGCTTTCTTAAGTACGTGAACCATCTTACCAAGTGAACATTCTGGAAATAGCTTAATGATAAAACCTTATTTGCTTAATCATTAGTATAATAGAATACGTAACATATTATTTTTTATTTATAAATCTACAATTTATTGTAAAACGGGCACTTTTTATTAAAAGTTTTTTTATTGTAATCTAGGTAAGATAAGATAGGTTTCGCTAAAAGCATTTATATAGCCATAAACTGTTTCTCGAATATGAACTGGAAATCCCCAAGGTCTACATCCTCAAAGCTACAGTAAATTGTTTACTAAGACTAACAATTACGTAAATCTTTTCTAAATTTACATGAGAACTTTAAAAAGATTGAATTCAGAAAGAATACGCGGTTTATGATATTTTTTCTTATAGTTTATAAGAATTTTGGATAGCTTTTTTACGAGATAAACATATAAAATTATAAATAACGATAAGCATACAAAAATCAATATAAAATAAATATAACAGATAAAAAAGTAATGTGACATAATTTGGAACTAGTAGAAATTATAACGTCAATAAAAAAGTTATAACGAATGTATTATATGAGTACCTATGTTTTTTAATGTTTATTCAAGCAAAGTGAATTTTTAACGCCTTTGTTCTTTTGATTCATTTAATTTGTGAAGTGTCGTATTCTTCTTTAGACTTGGAAAAATAATTTAAACTAATTGAAGAGTCAAAACCAAACCTAATGTAGTTTTCGTTTGGACTCTACATTTTTATACTTTTTTCCTTTATACCATTATTCTAATAGGCTTGACACATGACGATCACATCTTTTTTAAGTTTTTAACAAAATATAAAGCTGAATTTAATAGGTAGTATCAAATCTATGACACTGATATAAAAAAAGTTATTTTCAGATACGAAAATGTAAATTAAGAAGTATCATGTATAAATTTACAATAATATGGTTGAGAGTCAACCTTCAAGTAAGTTTTATGGATTAAAAAAACGTCATTAACAAACTCTTGGTATAATGTGACTTATTTATGGTTCAAAACCTTGGGCTTAATTTACGTTCATCATCATAATCTTCATTAATTTAACACCTCTGCTCTTGTCGGTGGAGCAACCTCCAATCCTCCCTCCATTTGACGTCTGCTTTGTGCTTTATTTACTCCATAAAAGATCTTCTCGGCCTTAGCCAACAGCGACATCAGCCAATAGTTGTAAACTGCTTCTGACTACTTGTATCTATTTTATCTCAATTGGAATAGACAAAGACGGCAATATCTTATAATATTGAACGAGATTATACCACTTTAAAATGTAATTATGCATCGGTCACAATTTCGTAACAATTTACATGCCAATTTGTAAATATTATTCTGTGAAATACACGGAAGCTTAAATGCTTAATTTTGTTAAGAACATTAATATTTATTTTACAATCACAGTATCGACATAATATGCTTGAAAAAGAAATAGCCTTCTTAAATTTAAATATTAGCTTACATTTTAACAAAACTAGATATTTGATTATTTCATTTGAATATTTTAATTATAAAAATGAATAATTTATTAATTATCCTTGTGTTAAAAACACAATATATTATTTATCATAAAAATATTCCCAAAACACTGTTAGAACCGGATTGTTGCAGCATCGAGAAATTTGACGCCACTATAGAAATTTAAAAACGTCTTCAGATAATCCCTACCATTGTTTAAAAGTTAATACTGATTGTTAGACGATGTCGCCAATAAGAAACTATTAATGTATTATTCGAGTAAGAGTACGTTTGACGATCAAAATGTCCGGGTTTGATTCTAAATCAGATTTTAATAACGAGTTGCCAATGGCAATAACTTGCTCTCTGATCTCTATAAAACCTTTTTTTGTTGCAAAACGCATTTACCATCTCGCTGATACTATCTCTGCCTATGTCAATTAGATTTAAAGTCACAAAAGCTTGTGTTTGTAAACATTACAAAACCTTCAACATAAAAGTGTATTGAGCATATTTTGTCAAACTACCCTTAAAAGAACAAAAATAATGCTGAAGAGACAATTCTAACCTCACAATCCAAAATTATTGTCTCAAGTATACGCAGAAAATGTGGTTATGCTTGCAACTTAAGCTTTCTTGGCGATAAAACGACGTGCCCCAAGTTATCTCGATATCATTCCCGGATGTTAGATAAGTAAACCTGTTAGTGACATGGAATTTGAGTACATGATAACATTGTTAACTTTAAACGTTGTCAGAATTACCTTGCTTTAATTTAAAAGATCATTATTTGTTGTAACATAAGGGTATTTGTTCCCTACTTTTTTGTTTCTTTAGGTTAGCTTTTATATTAGGAGTATTTTAAATATTTCTAAATTAAAAACTTAAATAATGATCTATATTACTATCATATAGCATAAAGTTAGAAGTGAGTATCTAGAAATATAAATCAATTTATCCGTCGTATGCTATAGACTAGAACCGCGCTTCGGCCTTTCGTCCACTGTCCACCCCGTTAGATATAATAAACAAAAAACCATAACCAATATACTGCAATACCTGGTAACAATACACCTTAATTAAAACTTACATAATTACCTACATATAAAATAAAATATTATTGACCCGTCAGAACGTACAATCATGGACAAAAAACGTAATAAAAAACATTTGTTAGTATTATATTATTTTTGTTTCTAGTTTGTTTTATTTCTACCTTTTTAAATATACGATGACCTTCTTAAAACCTTACTGCACGATTCACAATTTAATTGAGTTTTTTAAATATCATTCATACGGCCCGGATAGCTCAGTCGGTAGAGCATTGGACTTTTAATCCAAGGGTCCAGGGTTCAAGTCCCTGTTCGGGCGTTTTTTTTATCAAATTTAAATTCTAATTTTATAATTCCTTTGAATTATTTTGGATAAAATTGATTCTTATTTTTATTGTATAGACAGTTTTTTTAACGGTTTATTATTCGTTTTCGATCATATCATAAAACGAGCTAAGTTCACTTTTCCTGAAATTAAGACATTAAAAAGGGGCATGTATTGTCATTCCCATATAACTATACCACGCAATGACCGTGTTTCTTCTCTTTAATTTTCGGAATCTTGATGCATTGGCTCATCGTTTACTTTTCTTTGCGACGCCTAATAATACAAGCCCAAATCCAACCTAAATCTAATAATAATTTCGAATACCCTTTGCAAAATGTAGGATCGTAGATTCTCATAACTCATTTATGAACCGTTTCTTTGAACAAGCTAACGAAAATGCTAGTGAATTATTGCAAACAAATTTGCTAACCTGCACTGGCTATTTGAGTATAATTAACCAAGCTAGTTGAAACGAAAAAATATTTATCCTGAGTGTATTTATACATTAAAAATCATTAAATTAGTTTAAAGTTCATGTGTGATTCATTTTATTTTTCGTAGATAAGGGATATTTCTTCTCGTGGCGTGACCCCGCGCTTCGTGGTGTGGAAGAGGACTGGCTGAGCGCTAGAAACTACTGCCGCCAGCGCTGCATGGACCTCGTCTCCTTGGAGACCAGCGACGAGAACGAGTGGGTGAAGGCGCGCATCATTCAAGACAAGGTGAATATTGCTTTATATCCATCATAGTATCTAAAGTACGTCTACCAATCTATTAGCCTGTAAAAATCTATTGCTAGGTTTTAGTTTCTTTTATAGACTATAAACATATTTAATTAACTAGCAACCTGCCCCAGCTTTGCTCGGTTAGATAGATAATTCATGCAAGGAGAAGATCATTGAGGTGACTTTTATAAAGAGTTCCATAAATGCTTGACAAATGAGGAAATAAAATGTTAGGTCCCCTGTTTCTATTGGTAAAACATTTTTTTAATCAGTTCAGTAGTTCTTGAGTTAATCCGGAGCAAATTAACAATCATATCTTTTCTCTTTATAATATTAGTATAGATAATGGGATATCTACGATCTTAATCAATAAATTCTATTTGCGTTAAGTTGGACTTACTTAGATAGTCAATCAAAAAAATAAATGATCGAATTCTAGACATACAATTATGTGTCGATTGATTTGAGGAAACGACCATGAACATAAAGCTCTATATTAAAATTATCAGTTTTATAAAACTAATGCGTCATCTATCTCTAAATACAAAATTAGCGTAAGACGGCCAGTCAATATCCTCCCTTATAAATAAATCTTTCAAAAAAAATTACGCAAAATACAGTTTACAATTTGTTTGTAGCACGAATCCCTCAACCGAAGCATAATCCATTTACTTCACAAATTCCATGAACGTTCCGACAATTTACATGTATTTAGGGATAATCGAGAGAAAAACGCGTAGCGTTAGCGACAATGAATCTCCAGCCTTGACCTGCATGACTACAGCGCGTCTCGGAAATTAGCAAAATGCTCACGTGTGGCCGTGTCACGAGTTCGACTGGAGTATGCAACGGTCACCACTCACCACCGACCGTACCGACCGTGACGTGAAAAACTAATATTTCCAAAGCAATAGAAAACAAATAAGTATTAGAAAGTCACAAGTCTTTAACATCATTCCGTGTCGAATTTAAACTGCTGTTTTAGTATAATATCAATAATACAACGGTTTAGCTCGTTTGAAAACGAAAATAACTTCAATTGTAATAATATCGCACGGCTCAGGTGACGACACGACTGTTTTAAAATATTTTCCCTTTTCAGATTTCACTGTTTGTTATCGACAGAATGGCCTCTCGTTTCGTGGGAATATACTTTTTCTCGCGAAGTTTTTCATCTTTGTTCGTGTAATGTGACATATTGATTAGCTTACTTGGGTTTGATTCCAAATGAAATCATTTTCAATACTACAACAAATTATAGTTTCGTTTCGTATATGTTAACTTTATCATAATATGTTAGGTTACCATCGCCCATTAAAACAATAAGTAGATGTTTTACGCAAATTGCAGGTGCAGTGGATAAGCCCCACCGACTGTGCTCTCCGACGAGACAGTCTAACCGTGTGACAACTAGTAATCAACATTTCATTTAAATGTTTTCAAAGATTTTTTATAAATGACTGGCTCTCAACATGGCTGCTGATTAAGGAACCAGATTATAACACAACTTACATAACAGAAATAGTTGCATGTTGCATCTATGCTCACGTGCACGTTCCTGGAACGCAGCGTGTTTGCTGCACTGCACGTTATTTATAAAGTTCACTTCGCCATCAAATCGAGTTTTAGAAAAAAGCAACTCTATTCTTTAATTTCCGATTTAAAAATAATGTTATTAAAGTGTATAAAGAAATGCTCACAAAAAGCC
>JWHW01002882.1:26591-38567 GCA_000931545.1 Papilio glaucus
AACAACTACGTATATTAGAAACTTTACCAAGTACATTTTATTTTACAGGTTAAATACATCTGGACTTCGGGCCGCCTCTGTGACTTCAAAGGTTGCAACCGCCCCGACCTGCTGCCCAATGAAATCAATGGATGGTTCTGGACCGCCGAGCTCCAGAAACTGCCGCCCACCACCAACCGCCAACAGAACGACTGGTCCGAAGGAGGCGGCATTGGCAAACCACAACCTGATAACAGGGTAAAAATACTAAAGACGTTCATATTTACTTAATAGGTTTGATTTTTATCTGAAACTTAAATAACAATATTCAGTAATTAAAAAAATTTATAAAGCAGTTAAATTTCAAAACCCAGCCTATGTTTAACAATACAAAATAAACATGAAACCACGTAACGGGAATACAATAGCATACATAGTAAGTCATAACTTTACGTAACCCTTCATCCGCGGTAACGTATGACTCCATACCGCGATCGGTTAAGTAACGGTTATCATAAAACGCCCACCGCACCGGCATCCGCGGCGGATGTCGCGAAATGAAAACGAAAGCGGTGTAAATATTTATGGGGCTGCGAAATATTCGCCGAAGGGCATGCCCGCATGATCCGTACGCTTTCTATCGCGCGACAAAAGCTCATCGGTATGCGTATATACCGACGACGCAACGTTGAATTCTGTTTGCGTGTCACTTTCGCCCGCACACGTAATCCACAACGTACGGATCTTCTACATCCGCTTGTTGTAGCCACTTAATAGTCATCGATATTTGACATTGTGTAATTACCTTTGTTATGCAATGACGACACTATAATGTAAAATTACTTAATACATAATATTTGAAAGGCATGCTTTCTTCGCAAATATTTAGATATGTATACAAGACACCTGTGTGTCTATATATATCGAATTTTTGATCATTAGCATTTGTTTGTCTACTGGAATATATGTACAAATTTTGAATCCCTAGAATTAACTAATTAGTATATGATAGCTTGACTAGTTGATGGTTAATACATTGTTCACTAAATCTGAAAACCGTAATTGCTAATAAATATTTTGTGATAATGATAAAAAAAAACATTTAATTAATATTATTAGAATTTATATCATAAAAAATAAATAAATGTTTAATATATATATAATAAAGTGCCAATAGCCTAATGGATAAGGGTACCGACTGCGAAACATGCACAACCCATGGGTTCGAATCCTCCATTCGACTATTGTCGTGAACCATTTCCAACCAAGTTGGTTGGGAATCGTTAAAAGTAAAATAATTTATTATATCGATAATCTAATATACATTATTATTAATATTTCATATACGTGCCCGAGGAGGGTTGGCGTCAAGCAGGCGGCCGGCTAAAAAAAACTATATCCAAAACATATTACAGTATGAACTTCGGTGGTACTGTGCCGATTCCACATAAACAAGTGGGAAAAGTGCAAGCAGAAGATTAATTATATTTTTTGCAACAGGAACTTCACCAAGGCGGCGCTGCGGAGCACTGTGTTGCGATACTGAATAACTTCTACAACGACGGCGTCCACTGGCATGACGTGGCCTGCCACCACCGTAAGCCGTTCGTCTGCGAAGAAAACGACGCACTCCTCAAATACGTTAAATACACGAACCCTAACCTACGAGTTTAATGATTTAACAGAAAAAAAAAACAAAGCTAAAATATTTTCAAGTACAGAAAACCTATTCCCAAAGTTGTAAACACTTTGAATTTACACCATGCAATATGCCCAAGAATAGCTGCAAAAAACTTAACACAATAGCAGAGAAAATGAACTAATATGCAAATCAGCTACGAACACTGCCAAATTGGTAAACACTGTACCAGTGTCTTGTTTAAAATACAATTTTCTACACTTTCACATTAGTCTTAAGCTTTACCTCATTATGTTTTATATTTATTACAGTATTGTAAATTCTTTAATGCAGTCCACAATTACAACGCAAGTTGTGTTATTTTAAGTATTTATAATCTGTTAATAAAGACTGCTAAAAAATTATTAATTTTTTTTCGCCTTTTATACCGGGCAGCGAAGCGGGGATTTCTGTATATGCTCGAGAAAATTTACTTATGAGGGGTACCGTGGAACCTGTACCTTAAGTACCCTACATCACAAATCAGTCTTCTATGTAGAGCCGCGCGCTTATAAAAATCGATAATCTGTCAATCGACAATCGATAAGTGTTCATTTCTATAATCTGATTTGAGCGCGTTGTCGCAAGAAAGTGGGAGGGTCACAAACTTGAACAAAACCGTCCAGCGCGGTAATATTTTGTTTTCATTCTAACGGAAATAATTCAAAGATATGATAAGATAATCTGACGATTTCAACAAGTCGAAGTAACGCCGCCTTCCTCTCGCCTTCTATGGTCACATCAGAGTTTGGTCTTAAATTCTTTTCCCGAAAATGCGTAAAAAAATGTAGAAAAAGTACTAGATAATGATGTGGGAGCTGTAAGGCCCTGAAATGTTGGTTACCCTGAAATGCCATAATGTAGTTAACAAATAATTGTCCCCTCAATTCTTATTTACAAACACAGGCATTTCAGACTGGGACCTTAAGGGACCAAGTCCCAATGTGGCTGGAGTTATTTTATCTTTTACTAATTCATTAGTGTGGTATTTATAATTAAATTTACGTATAATTGTCTTTTTTCACAATGGCTATGGAAAGAAATTAAAACTTTTCAGTTGCGCGCAACCACATCTGTTGCACGAATGGGCCAGCTCAACCGTTGAAATACCACGACCTCACAGAAGACAGGCTTGAAGTATAAGTATTTCTGCTTTTCTTTTGATGAGTGAGGTGCCGGAGGCCAAATTCTGTTCCTCTTCCCCTTCCCACACTTTTCTTATAACAAAGGGATGGGGAGGGGAAGAGAATTTATGGAGGCAGGGATGGATAGTTTATCTCTGTCCATTAAAGGTAGGAAATGCACCTGTAACTGATTAGCTTGTTGCAAATGCCTATGGATAGCAGTCACTTAATATTAGGTGAACCAATTGCTTATTTGACACCTTCTTCCATAAAAAACCTGTATCAATTTATTGCACAATTACTTCCATGAATTGGATTATTAATAAAACAAATAAATCTATAGTAACAGTATTGTTTTCATCAACAACAAATAACATTAAATAGGTATAACTTATTATTTAGACTATATAATATAGATGAAGATGTAATCCGTTTTACCAAATTATTGTTTTCAAATATGTTAACTATATTAGCATGCAACAACATCTATTGCACAAATGGGTCAGACAGGCATAAAGTAGAAGTATTTTATGTTAGTATTTAGAAAGAAATATCCTTTTTTTCTGTCTATCCCATCCCATCCATATGTCCCTAATATCAGATGAACTGCTTGTAAGATGGTAAGAATTATTTTGCACACTTATCTAGGATGAGATATAGAATTAATTTTCTTAAAGAGTGTTGTCATGCAGTGTAGTTATTTATATAGGCTAATCTTTATGCATTCATATGTTTTATAACAATTACAAGTCTTATCAAAAGTGTAAATAATCAAAAACATTGTTAATAAATTGTGTTTTATTTTATAGTTAAATTTAAGCAGAATTTATGTTAAGATGGTAAGGTAAGTCTAAAGCGATATTCAAAGGTTCTGGGCCCAACTTTCTTAGTCATTACAAACCATAAGCACATGTTGCAGAAGAAGATTACAGTTAATATTATTGTTATATGCATCATACGGCACAATCGACTAAAACTCAACTTCAGACTTAAACTGTAACAATTACATACTCATGTTAATATAGACAAAAAAGTAAAACCTGGAAATTGAAATATATTTTCTTATTTTTTGTCATAAAATGGGCAAAGGTAACTATAACAAGAACTTTAATGCTTAGAGATTGTCTTTACTGTCTAAATATATATTATATAGGTTATATTGGAAAAATACTTTGCATCATGCTGAATAAATTTATTATTTACACTTGGTACATTATACTTACTCTCGGTTTGCAAAACCATCGATATCAGATATTAAAGACATGCTAGAACTGGGAGGGTCAGGCAATAACATGTAATCTTTATCAAATTGTTCTTGGAGGCAACAAATTCTTTCCATGACGAATAGTAAAAGAATAGCCCAGAAATACTCAAACTCAAACACCATGTCGGTCATTTTTTCCCTTCAACCATAATAATATGATAGCCGAACTTCGTTTTAATGGGCGGATCCGTGTATACAGGGTTGGTGACTGATGATATAGGGAGAGCAAATGCTGCATCCTGAAAAGGGCCAACCATAGATCCACGGGTCATCCAACCCAAATCTCCGCCTTGCCGTGCTTTATCTTCACTATATGCTGCTGCTACATCGGGAAACTTTTGTCCAGCTTTTAATTTTTCCAGTGCCTCCAAACATTTGGACTGTTTTTCACATAAAATATGACGTACTTTGACAGCTGTCCCACCTTTTTTCTCTTTTGCAGCAGATTCTAAAATTGAAAACAACACTTTTCAATTGTTTGTACGCCGTTTATATAACATTGGCTGACAAAATAATTTAATCTTGTTTTAAGTGGCAAACATAATATCAATATGTTTAAAATGTTATATTAAATTCTAACCTAAAAACCTAACCTTTTGTATCGCCGCCGGATTTTCCTCCACCGGTCTTACCTCCACCCGATTTAGCTTGCTTTTCCGGTTGCTTTTTAGGTGGCATTTTGGATTAGACCAATCATTAAACAAATAATACAATATTTTACTCCGTAAATTCAATGATAAAAAGGTACCAATGTTTGATTATGATAACATAATATCAATTTATCAACATTGATGACAGCAACCCAAACCTGACACAACCAACCGACAGATGAAAATATTGCAGCGCAGATTGCAGATGAAAATTTAGATTAATTGTTTTCGTACCAAAAGAAAAGGAAATTTTATAAGGGAGTTTTTCGAAGTTGTGGCTATGTAACCGACGGATTCTCGACATCGTTACCGTGGGTTTCCACTGACGTGGCGTATAAACTTGTCGCAAACATATTGTCATCTCAGTTTTTTCAAAGATAATGATAGAGAGAAATCTTGTATCAATACACGATTTTACGCCAGTTAGCCAGAAAACCCACGGTTAGTTTATAATCAAACTAAACATGTCAGAAAATTGTGAACTCAACGAATTATCGTAAACTTGAGAAAAAGTCCGGCCTTAAGTACATACTTAGATCAGAAACTCTCGTCTAATTTTTTTTAATAAAGTTTTTCGGTTTTTAAAAGTTCCTATTAACATTATATTATTTATTACATATGGCAAAGTAAAACACATAAATTTCATTTTAGTTGCTATTGTTTGTTGATTTTTTACTGAAAACAGAAATATTTTTTCGTGCTTACGAAATAATTATTTTATGGGAATAACATTTTTGTCGACATCTGTAACACAAAAACATAGAGAGTCTGTGGTGGATTTTTGAAAATGAACTTGAAATGAAAGAATGAAATATATGTCAAAATCAGATATATTTTATTGTTTAGAATGCAGTACAGGAATCAAAATTTCTTGTTTTAGACTTAAGTAATGTGATTATAATTGCATCTTATATATTTACGTAAGCATAATCATGTGTTTTTAATTTTAATAATTAGGGTAAGTAACTAATATATTGATCTTTGTGATAATGACGTGACTCCTGTCTCAATAGCTCACCACAATATTTGAAAATAAACTTTATAGATAAGTTGTGAATTCTAATACAATGGGGATAATGTATGAAAAACGGCCTTTAAAAAGGTCTCGCCTGGGTCCCCCCGATGTCTACCCACAGGAACCAAGGCAAAAAGAGGACGAGCTAACATCAACAAATGTTAAACATGGTTTTTCCACTACACCACAGTCTAGTGATGAATTTGGTACCGCAAGGAATTTTAATTATTCTGCCTCGAAGGTATGTAATACCTTAATTATCAGAGAGGTATCATTGTCAAGTACAATTATGTAGAAAACATATAAAAATAATATCATTTAATTATTTGAGCTTTATTATTGTTCTCTTGACTTAGCTAAATCAATTTAAAAAGTAGTTGTCATTACCTAAATCGTTTTACAAAAAGCTACATTTGTTACTTTTACTACAAAGTTCTAAGTTGGTTTGTATTACAGATAGGACAATTTTTCTCAAGTATTTTATCAAAAAAAGAAGAACTAAACACACTGCCTGATTGTGGCCGCAAGAGGCAGCAAGTGAATCCCAAAGATAATTTTTGGCCTGCCACAGCTAGAACTAAATCACAAATTGAAGCTTGGTTCAAGGACTTAGCTGGTATGCATATATTATACAAAAATTTTCTTTAGTTTTATATTTTATATTTAAATATGTTGTATAATTCAAGTTTTGATGCATTTCATTATCATTTTTTCACATTCATATGAATTTGTTTATATTATTACACAAAACATTCATATTTAGCATTCATGCTTTGCATGCTACAAGGCAAGTTTTGGTATGAATGGTAATTCAGAATAATATCTCCATCAATATATTTGAGTACTTCTTAAAGGACCTTTTGTGTATCATTTTATGTAATATGTTACAGTTCCAATTTGACTTATCAAGTATACTTTAATGATAAATAATATTATATTGAATATATTTTAGGTAGCAAACCTCTAGCAATATTAGCGAAAAAGGCCCCAAATTTTAACAAGAAAGAGGAAATATTTATAACACTTACAGAATATCAAGTGGCAATGCCCCGAGCTGCTTGGTTCATTAAGTTAAGTTCGGCATACACAGTTGCAGTTTCAGAGGCAAAAATTAAGAAGAGACAGTTACCTGACCCTACCACAGGTAACCTACTGATATAAAATTGATAGTTTTATATTTTTCATCTCTTTATTTAATTTAAACTACAATATGAGTAATGTGTTACAGAATGGACTACTACATTGATAAAGTTTCTAAAAGACCAAATACCTAAACTAGCTGAGCACTATCAGAGTGCAGTGCCTGGTAACCCATTGGAAAAAACTCCACCTTCACAGTCAGGTGCCAACATGTTTCATAATATTTCTTTCGAAATTGATTTTTATACACGTTATGAGACGAGGGCTGTTTGAAAAATACCCGTTTTCTATATGTATTGATTTCACTGGCCCAAAATATTTATACAACCGTTTCGTCATTTTTAAGAGGGGAGAAAATAAACAGCATTCTTTTGTTGTTTTGTTCTCATTTGACAGTAATTCAGTGAAAGGGTGAATTTTTAAACAGTATTGGTCTGTAATTTGATTCCTGTTCTTGGAAAGAAAGATGTGTGATGTAGAAGAAAAGTAAGAATGCATGCGATTTACCGTGACTGCACCATATATGACAACCGTCAGATATTATTTTAATTAATTTAAGCAGGAGAAGAACCTTCTATCATGAGGAGCGTCCAGGCCGCCCGATTGGGGGGCTATAGAGGATTATGATTAAGAAAATTGTAAATATCATTTTAGCCAACTGCCGGATTAAACTTCGTGAAATCAAATGACGGAGTCATTGCCACCTCAGAGGTCTATTTCGATTCAGAAATAATATTTTTGGGATGGCTTATTGAAGCTTGAGTATTGGTGAAACAAATGTCTAGAGTTAAGAAAATAAATGCATATGTATACAAAAATAACTGTTTTCTTTTTCATAAACAGGTACTTATCAAACAGCCCTTGTACACATGCAAATTTAAAGAAAACCTCCAATTTCCCTCCTGTTTCTTTTCTTTTGACAAAAAATCTAGACTCCATGGGTGAGTCAACATTTTTGCAGCAACTGATTATGTTTTCATCATAATTTTTGCAAGTACTCTTCAATCTACATCCTTTTTTTAATCCTAATCCTATCTTTACAGCACAGAAAACTTTGTGTTAAATAGAAAATAATTGTATTTTCAATTGCAGGTCAAGGAACCCCTAGTCATATTTCTTCTGGTAGCCAGCCAGGGGGCACCACTCCTAACTCAACTATATCAAACTCTATGCACTCGCCAGGAAACTCCAGCAGTATGTAACATTTAAATAGTTTTTGGGACCATAGGAAAATATAGGTTTAGTAAATTATTCAAAAACTAAAACTTTGCATGCTTATTGATTGCTAATGAAGCACATGTGATTAGCTTTAGGTTCAGGCGAAAGTACAGATTGGCGACAGGCGCTGAAGTTATGGAACTACTGCTGCCGCCTTGCAAGGTACATGCTCGACGAGGGCCTGCTGGATCGCCACGACTTCCTCACCTGGATTATAGAGCTGCTTGATAAGAGAGCACCTGAAGATGGTTTGTTAAGGTAAATGTATAATATTTTAAGTAACTATAATCAACTAAAAAATGAAAGATATTTAAAGCTTATATCTGAATCGCCGTTGTCTATTTTCTTTCACGAAAGTTAATATCTTCTTTGTTGATACTAGATGAAATATTCCTAGATTCTTTTTCTTTTCACAAATTTCTACTGAAGGTTATTCTTGTTTCAAGAGTTCTTGGTCTAGATCTTTTAAGCTCAGTTTCATCTGGAATGAATAATATGACATAATATAAGCTTGTTTTTAACCCTTCGCTTCTATTAAGTTCTATTAAATATAGAAATCTGGCAATTCAATTTTACAAGTATTATTTGACTTTTGGCGCAGGTTGTTTCTGCCTTTAGCTCTGCAGCATATGAGTGAGTTTGTTTGTTGCGAGGGTCTCTCGCGCCGCCTGGCCACGTCGTGTGCGAAGAAGGCAGCGGCTATATGTTCCGTACTATCCGATGCCACACTTCGAGCTCTGAACCAACCCGCTGTGTTCACCAAGACAACAGATGGAAGCGATAGTGTGTTTTTTATTCGATATATTTGTAATTTTTTTATTTCAATATTGCATTTTTTAAATTTCATTTTTTTTCCCAGAAATAAATAGTATACCAATGTCACCAGCACCCGAAAACACAAATGGTGATGTGAAACCGAATGTTAATCAAATAAAGCGTTCCGGGACACCCGCCGACCAGAGCCAGGGCACTCCAAATCCCAACCATTCTATCGGGACGCCAAATCCAAATCATTCCATCGGAACACCAATACCAATGGGGACACCTAATCCACAACAACCAATGGATGTGCAAGTGAAAGAAGAGAATGGATCCCCACCCAGAGACACGAAGACTACGCTAAACACGGTTATAACTGCAGCCTTAAATCCCGTTCAAATGGGATTTAGCGAAATATTAAACTGTGCCTATCACAGAGATATTATTATACAATTAGCTACAATATTACAGGTAATATAATAATGATATCATTAATTTTAAACAAACAATATACTTTCTGCAGTTCTAGTGTGTGTGTGTGTGTGTGTTCTAGTGTAGTTTGCATGTCTTTATTAATGAGTGTTTGGCAAGCAACAACTCAAATAACCCTCAATCTTTGATGCTAGCCCTTGTGATTGTCATGTTTAACCACAAATAAATTTTACACTTTTAAAATCCTAACTAAGGTTAGCTAACATTGGAATTTAGCTGTTTAGGTTTTGTTTACAATGTCAAGATTGAAGAGAGCCATTTACCATAGCTAAGGAATATTGTGTGTGTAATGTAATGTCAAATGTTTCAGATAATATGCATAGAGTGTCCAACCGCAATGGTCTGGTCGGGTTGTGGGTCTTCAATGCAAGGCTCCCCTCTCGACATACTCCCTCTGCCGCCATCTGCGTTACCAATGCCTCATATGGACTCCATTGTCACAGAGCACCACAGGAAGTTGGTACGGATACTATAAAATTAAGCTCTTATTACAACTTATATGATAAAAGCAAAACAAGTACAAACGGTAAATTGATCAAAAGAAATAGATAGATATAAGACAAAATATTTACAAAAGAATGCTGTTTTTCTGCATTTTGTACCAATAACAAGTCTTCGATAATATCTTACTACGCAACTTAATATTTCGCCTGTAACAGTAGTCATTATACTTCACACTGTCGGTTTACCCTGCTTAAAACATTCACATAAACATATTGTCATCTCAACTTTTTCAAAGAGAAAGATAGAGAGAAAGCCTGTATGCATCTAAATATGATGTTTTGCAAGAGTTAATAAATAAATGACTCGCGGTAAGAAAAATATGTGACTTGTTTTTAAAATATATTTCTTAATTTCTCTAGGTTTATGAAGCCGAACAAGAGATCTTGGCGAGGAGTAAAAAAGCTGAAAGTAAATGGTGTACAGACAAATGGCAAACAAGTTCGCAAGGTTCTTTTATTATTCATACTTTAAATTTTTTTGGTCTATCACTCCAATATATTAAAAGGTCTCTATAAATCGTCGTAGAGGAACTAATTTCCGCCACGGCTAAGTCGGGTTAATTTTGGTAAAAAATATTAGTGAATACCTCAAATGTTTCCAATACAATAAGCATATAATGTTCCTTAATGGTATCAAAAAATGTTATATTTTTTTTCATTTCTAGCACGCGTCTTAGCTGTTTTAGAAGCTTTGGACCGACATTGTTTCGATCGGGTAGACCCAAATAACAACCTTGATACATTGTACAAAGAAGTATTTGCTAACTGCACGCCGCCATCTAGTAAGGATTCGTCCACTGATACCAAAGATCCGGTAGGTTTCTCCTTAATAACTCAAGCCATTGCCTAAAACTTAATATAATTCAAATATTATACTAATGCTGTCACCCATTCGTTTCTTATTGTCCACTTTGGAAAACTTTGACAATAAGAATAACTTACGACGGCAACCGAGAGCAGGTTATATTTTTCTATGCCTCGGGAAGGTTCTTTTAGGTGTAAAAGGTCCCCGATGTCATTTTCCATACTTTTGAAAATATGTGTACAAAATTTCATGATGATTGGTTGAGTAGTCGCATGAAAGTTTAACAAACTATCTTACTCTGGCATTTATAGTATTAAGTTATATATGCCTTACAATGAACCTTACCTTACCTTACAATGCACAATGAGCGTATTATATTATTGTGTCTATATGTCTAGGAATGGGCGTGTTCGTACGCGGTGGTGCGCGTGCTGTGCGAGTGGGCGGTGTGCGGTGCGCGCTGGGGCGAGCACCGTGCCATGGCCGCCGCCGCGCTGCTCGACCGCCGCCAGCAGTTGCTGCATCTGCACCACGATCACCACGCCACTGGTTAATACTGTTGCTGCTATATCTATATATTTATATAAATATTGGGACAAGATGACAAACGAGCATGCAGGTCATCAGATATTAATAGTCCGCTACCCATAGGCCTACACAGCAAATGAGCCACAGATGTGTTGCCTACCTTTATGGACAGAGGAGGCCATAGAAAGGAAGAAGGGTAATTCCTATTCCCCTTTTATTTCGTGGTTACCCAATCCTCTTCCCTTTCCATCCTGTTATAACAAAAGGATGGGAAAGGGAAGAGGACTAAAATTAGACCTCCGGCACTTATCAGGCGAAACGCAGAATACTTCTAATTCACGCCTGTCGGTCAGTCGTGCAACAGATTGTTGTTGTTGCGGCCTCTACCAGTGTTAAAAGTACATAATATTTCAATAATTTTATATACATAATCATTTTGACTAATAAATCAGTGTGAAAAAAACTATATGTACAACTTAAAATGACGTAAGCAAAATAAATTAAAGCTATTCTTATTCTACTATTCAAACTTACGGCAATTGTATTATTTCAGGTTCTGATGACAAAGAATCTATAAGCTCTGGCATCGGTCTCTACAATGGGCCGCCAATTTTTCAGAATCTCCTTCTAAGATTTTTGGACAATGATGCTCCTGTATTAGGTATGTTTGCGTATGACCAACTACCTTTTTGTAGTGTATTTAGATTATACCTTGTTTCATAGCAAGATGTGATTTTTGTAAACAAAGGTTTTTGTTAAAATTCGTAAATTCCAAAATATTTTCGCAAAACAACTTTTTCTCATTTTTTTCAATAACTTAT
>JWHW01002947.1:15887-31645 GCA_000931545.1 Papilio glaucus
ACAAGTCGAGTGGACCTGACGGAATTCCTCCCATCGTGCGTAAGACATGTGCTCCTGAGTTGGCACCGGTTTTAACGCGCCTGTTTCGGTTTTCTTACTCCTTAGGCATTGTCCCGAAGTCATGAAGACTACCATAATCCACCCGATCCCAAAGAAAGGCGATAGTTCGGATCCGTCCAACTACAGGCGGATTGCCATTACCACCTTGTTCTCGAAAGTCATGGAAACCACCATCAATTGCCAGCTCATAAGGTACCTTGAGGAACGCCAGCTGATTAGTCGTCAGTATGGTTTCCGTCAGCGTGGCTCAGCATGTGACCTTCTTGCGTACCTCACGCATCGTTGGTCGGAGGCAATCGAGGGCAAGGGGAAGGCCCTGGCGGTTAGTTTGGACGTGGCCATTTTTGGCAGCCCGTTTTGATCGGGTGTGCACAAAGCACTTCGTTCGAAGTTGCCTTTCTACGGGCTGTCCGACTATGCGCCTGGATTTCCAGCTTTTTGGAGGGTCGGAGCATTAAGGTCGTTGTCAACGGTGCATGCTCTGCCCCGAAACCAATTAATGCTGGTGTTCCACAGGGCTGTGTACTGTCGCCCTCTCTGTTTCTTCTGCATATCAATGACATGCTGCAAATTAGCAACATTCATTGTTATGCAGACGATATCACGTGTGCTGCACTGTAAACGGCCCACGCTAACGTTTCTCGGGCTACTGCCGATGAGAACCGGACCAATCTTGTGTTTGAACTGGAGACCCAATTGGTTGAAGTCTCTGATTGGGGTCGACAAAATCTTGTTGACTTCAATCTTGTTGACTTCAATCCTATAAAGATACAAGTCTGCGCAATTACCGCTAAAAAACAACCCTTTGTCGTGAATCTTCATTTTGAGGGCACTCCCCTGGTTGCCACAGTCAGTATCGGTATTCTCGGCGTTGACATATCGAGTGACGTTCAGTTTCGCGGTCACTTGCAAGACAAGGCCAAGTTGGCCTCTAAAAAGCTGGGTGTACTCAGTAGAGCGAAGCAGTATTTCCAGCCGGGCCACCGTCTTCAATTGTACAAGGCGCAAGTTCGGCCCCACATGGAATACTGCTCGCATTTCTGGGGTGCTCCCAACCCCAATACCAGCTTCTTCCATTTGACCGCATACAACGGCGAGCGACTCGAATCGTCAGCGACCGAGCCCTTACCGTTCGGCTTGATACTTTGGCCTTGCGGAGGGACGTCAGTTCTCTCTGCATTTTTTACCGTATACACCACGGGTAGTGTTCCGAAGAACTGTTTGGAACGATTCCTGCCGCCAAGTTTCGTCATCGGACGACACGACAGACCGTCAGGTACCACCCACACCACCTGGATGGCTGGCATTCCTCCACAGTGCAGTTCTCGCGAAATTTCCTGCCACCCACAGCCGCGTTGTGGAACGGTCAGTCCTCGGCGGTATTTCCAAACCAATACGACTTAGGGTCCTTCAAGAAGCGAGCCTATATTTCCCTAAAGGCCGGCAACGAATCTGCAGTTCCTCTGGTGTTGCAGGTGTCCTTAGGCGACGTTGATCACCACGGTGTTCCCGCCGCTCGTTTGCCACTTCTCTTATATAAAAAAAGGTTAAGGCAGTCCAAAACCGAACAACCTGCATGACCTTCGAAGTTTCCTGGGGCTTTGTACGCACTACCGTCGTTATGTCTTAAGATTTGCCTGTATCGCAAAGTCACACAAGGTAAACGGAAGGAGAGAGACCCTTTCCCTGGGATGAAGATTGTCAGGAGTCATTTCAAAAATGAAAGAATGCTTTAATCAACGCACCAGTCCTAGGATATTCGCTGCCAGAGGGAAATTTCGTCCTGGATACCGATACTAGCAGCGTAGGGCTGGGTGCCGTTCTATCCCAGATCCAAAGTGGGCAGGAGAAGGTTATTGGTTATTTCAGAAAAACACTGTCTAAGCCAGAGCGTAATTATTGTTTAGCTCGTAGAGAGCTTTTGGCGGTAGTTAAAGGGGTTTTTATACCTCTTTTTTCACTTTTAATACCTCTTTGGAAAGACTTTCCTTTCTCATATGACTTAATCGTAATTCAATGTCTTTGATTTTTCTTTGTAATTAAAAAAAATATTAATATCAGGCACAGTACAGCGCAGCATAACAAATCTTCAAGGGCCGATTGGTTGCAGAGGAATGAACGTTATAATAAGACTGTTCAGAAAATCGTAGCTGACGTGATTGCTAACGGTGAAGTTGCTAAAATACCACAACTTGCCCAACGATTAACTAAGGTAAGAGAATCGTTATAACTTAAAAGATATATTTTTTAAATTACGTAGAAAGCTGTCGAGTTATCAATTGAATATAGGGAGATTATTTTGAAATCTTGTCCTGTACATGTATTCGAAAAAGAGTTTCTTTTTCAAGTCAAGCCTTAGAATAGGATTTCTTGCCATAAGATTGAAATTTGAGTGTTTCATACTAAAATCTATCATAATAAGCCCGATCGGATCACCACCTGCCATGTTGGTTAAAATACATAATAAAATATATAATAATAAAATAAATAAAAAATAAAATTCAGTCGTATTTCGTCGAATGAAAGTTCTTGATTGTAACATTATTAAAACGGATTTATTTTATTCATCTAATATTTTTAACTGATAGGCGCCATAGTATATGTATAACATTAAGATTAAATTAAACGAAATTATTACCTAAATCTTCTTATCCAATGGAACATCTTTAAGTCGAGCCAGCGAAGCAGGTGTATGCAGTTCGTTTATATACTGGATGTCCCGTTATGAATGGCTAAAACCCGCAATAGTATCAAGCGAACAAAAAAATACAAAAAATCAAGATGGTACCCAAAATATGAATATTAAAAATATATGTTTTTTAACTTTAATGTACGGTCGTAAATTAATGAAATTTGTTGCGTTTTAAATATCATCTTAATCTAGGCTTTAACTAATGATCATGGACCACACTTTTTTTTTCTTCATTTTTTTACGTGTGGAAAATGTGCCTTATGCGTGTCGTAAGACTGGCACACCGTATTACCAACCTCCTCTCTCTCCGCGACTCACTGGAATCTTCTTAGCATCCATAATCCAATTTTACTCCTCATAATTTTTTATACCCCGGGTTTATATGTATATGAAAATCGATTCTTAAGGATTAAACTCCTAGAGCTTAAATAAATTATCACTATTTTCTGCATTTATAGTATACTCTATGGCGATTACGATAAAACCAAAAACGTAAAAAATTTCAATGATTTCGACGGTGGTGTACGGGAATGTACAGTAATGTAAAACAATAGTTTTCTTTAAATAATTCATATTTTGGTACTTCCTTAAATAAGTAAATAACTAATGTAACTGAAAAAACCTCCATAGCTCGAGGAAAAATTAGTTAGCTTTAAGTGTCAGGTGATTCATTTCGGACATTTATTATAGTTATAGTATGTTTATAAAAATACGTATTACTTTTTAGTTGATGGAATATGATACCCTTCTAAGAATACCTCTGCAGGGCCACATCACGAAGATAGCCTACGAAGTCCTGGAGAAACCGGAAAAACTTAATGAGGAGTCATTGTATCAAGCACAAGTTGTTTCTTGCGCCATGGAATTGGTAAATTTGTAATGATACACAGACATTACAACAAACTTTATTACTCCGCCAAATAAATCGAAAATGCACTAAAAATTAACGAACGGTTAACCTTTGGTGGCCCTACACTCAGCTCCGTACAATACGACAGCACCTACGGATTACTTGTGTTGCTGTCTCTCCTTAAAGCTTAAGGGGCATTCGTGGATCACAGGTCGTTCCAGTGACCTATCGCATTGTATTTTTTTATTTATTTATTGTTTTTATTTATTTATCGCATCTTCTACATTTTTTATCGTTTGGAAAATGCGCCTTATGCATGTTCAGGGCAATAGGGGGGACTGTGAGGTTTACCCCACGAGGGGCGTACCCGCTAAAAAAAACCAAACCTTCCCTCATAGCCGTGGTGTGGGCGCCACGAGAGCATGACTAACACGTGACACCGCGAAGCCCACTGGCCGCCCCGGGACGCCCCGCTGGGGCCCCGCGCCCTTGAAGGGTGCCGCGCTTCAAGATGTTCTGGGGCGCACCTCGGAGGCGACACCGTGCAATGAGTTTGAGTTTTTATAGAAGTTTAATCCTCACGGCCCCCGTCTTGAAAAAGACAGAGGCCATCGGTCCCAACGTTGCCGCCGGGATTACGTGAAATGCGGTTGTAAGGGGTGGGCTAATCCCTCCCCTCGCAGCCCCACCGCCGCCGCATCTGCGGTGCGACCCTGCAGAGTCGCGGAGGGCAGGGCGAGGGGCACACCGCAATACCAACACTCCTCTCCCTCCGCGACTCACCATCACTTTACACTTTACACCATCACAGCCACTGGCTCGCTCGAGGGCGGGCTGCCCAGAAGCCCACCCCGAGCGGCATGAGGAAACAAAAAAAGTGTGTGTCTCTTGCAAAAGTGTGTGGTAGGTAGGTAAAAGGGTAAAACCGTGTGTAACTTTAAGTTAGTTTTACTTTTAAGTTTTTATAAAAGATTGGAAAGATATCCGTAAACTGCGGCACTCAGCGTGTAACTTGTGTAAGCTGTTATAAAACATTTTTGTAAAAGATTGGAAAGACATGAAAAACTTGTCAACACTTCCCGTCAACTTTTGATTTTCCTCTTGAGCCCGGCTAATGAAAAAGTATCTAGTTTCATGTTATTGGCCAAATCAATTTATTGTATTGTATGTAGTCTAAAGTATATATTCTATAAAATTCTGTTTACATACAAACAACAATTGGTGATATTTCTCTGAGAGTAGAAACAAATCATATATTCAGGTAAATTGAATTAAATAAATAGTGCAATTATTTGTTAATTTTTAGTGATTTTTGATGAATTTTCTTTTAAGTCGGATTTGATTTTTGAAGTGAAAACTCTTTAGCTGTGGTAGACGATTTTTGGTAAGGGAAAATCTTATAGGTTCGCTTGAACAACATGCTTATTTGAATTTGGAACAGTTTCGTAGATATTCAATTTTGAATTTTATTGTTAATATACAAGAATGTCTGTTTATTATCTGTATATTTATTTTTGAACTAGCTGTGGCCCGCGGTTTTACCCGCCCTGCAATTTTACTTAAACGACATGATATTACCTACTTAATACTACCGTAACCTCATTATCATCTCCCTGCCCTTTTCCCGCGTATGTGGGGTCGACACAATATGGCCGTAGCACAGTTAAAGTGATATAACTTTTTTTTATTTATAAGCCGATTGATATAAAACAAACACTAAATGTTAAGTGAAGCTTACCACAATAGATAAGTGAAAACCGCATCTAAGTCGGGTATGTCGTTTCTGAGATTAGCGGTAACAAATGCACAGACAAACAGACAATGATAATAAATAAATAAATAAATAAATATGCGCTCACGCCCGTAACCCAGAGGGGTAGGCAGAGATCATGGATTTCCATTTGGCGCGATCCTGGCACACCTCTCTCGCTTCTTCTACATTCATACATCTACGCATACATGTTCGTTGGTTATGGGTGCTCCTTATATCGCCCTTTTTTAGTAAGCCACTAATCTGATCGATATAAGTTCTCCTCGGGCGTCCCCTACCAACACTGCCACTCACTTTTGCTACATAAATTTGTTTCGTTATTCTCTCTTCATTCATCCTTTCAACATGCCCGAACCACCGAAGCATACCTTTCTCAATTCTAGTTACAACATCCACTTTTAATATAATGATAATAGTTTTTCTCAAATATCTTCCATGTACAGACAGCGATCCGTTACATTTTTATTGTATGTATAGGTTATGGTCGCGTCTTCCCACCTTTTTTGAGTTTTTAGTTCTGTCGGCAGACCTTACGACTGCCTGAGTTTTTTGTTACAAAAATATTCACACTATGGTTGCGTTTAAAGATGAAGAACGTAACTTATTATATAAAAAAGGCTTACTCACATTCGCGTTTTTATTCGGTATTTGGTACGGACAAGTTACGGACCTGTCGGAGGTCGTTCTTCTGGGTGAGCGGGATCAATTCGCGGTCGCGCCTCGCCTCGCATTGCGCGCCTGTGCGCGTAACGCGCGACTTGACAGGGAGCGGGGTGCGCCAGCGATGACGACGGGCTCGACACTAATGCGTTATTGTCTATTTTGTTATTACACGGGGCACAAAATGCGCCGACAATGTCAATAACGTAATCCTCAGCATTGTCGATGTTCTTCCGCTTCGCGTTCAACGGCACGGGTTCCCACGTAGGCGGCAGCAACCATCCCTTATCCCTATTAAAATTAGGACTACGGGTGATTTCTATCGCTTCAAGAAGCTTGCGAGACACAAAGTTCCTTTCGCGGGCCAAGACTTTCACCTTGTCGAACCTGAGGACCTCCGACAGGTCCGAAACTTGTCGGTACAAAATACCGCAAGCTTGTGATGCAATAACAATACTAAAACAGCTTTTTTCAGGGACAATCATATTTTCTCATCATGGACGACTTTATGGATGAATCGAAAATGCGTCACGGGAAGCCATGTTGGCACTTATTGCCTGATGTTAAGAGTTTAGTTCTAAACGACGCCTGCATGTTCCGAAGTCTCATTAATGACATACTAAAAGCGCATTTAAAAGTTCCCGTTTACACCAAAACTGTAGATATATTAAACAAGGTAGGTTTTTAACGTTGGTTTTTAATTTTAATAATCACATTGATGGTCCTTATTACTACACGATCATGAAACTCAAGTTTCATGAGGGACGCAACATCGTGAGGGTTTCTATAAGCATTATCGAGGTTTTCCGTTTCTCATCTTGAATGTAGCCTTGTTGGAAGGCGATGATGGCCACTTACACTATCCACGCATTCATCAATTACACCTCTTTGTTAGAGATTCGGTGTACTAGAGAGACAGCTTACAATTTATATCGTCTAATCATTAAAATTGAACCAACTACTATATGGTTCAACACATTGTAGTAAAAATCCAAATTTATTTTTTAAAAGCCAGCAGATATGTTAATACAAGTCGTTTTTATTTTCAGATGTATTTATTTCTAGCTATTGGGCAGTATCTGGACAATGCCATTCCTTATTCAAAAGATTTTTCTTTGTATACACAAGAAAACTATGATAAAATAGTAAAATATAAATGTACATTTTTCTCCTTAGAGGTGCCAATAATGTTAGCCTTGACGCTATGTGAAAAAGACGATGAACTTATATTCGAGCGCGTAAGAGACATAGTCCGGGACGTCGGTGCACTGTACCAGATGATGGTGAGTATCAAACGAGACCCATATTGAGGAGGTTGTGAAAAAATATGACATTCGCCATATTCTGGCGGCCGTAAAATCTGCAATTCAAATAACTTGCATGTTTTGCAATTACAAAAAAAAATCGTGAAACCACATACCGAATCTTGTATTGCTTCAGGGAGAACAAACCAAACAGAAATTGAAGTCTTTACCTACCTACCTTCTGCACTGAGCTTCTGCACTTCCCAGGGAAGACAATAACTCCCCTTTGTGCCTCGCAGCACTAGGGCAACGCGGCAGGACCACACCGTGTCGTCCTCCCGGAATCGTTTAGTTAGACGATAAGGGCCCCCACCCTAAGCGCCCACGATCCCAAGGGTCTCCTTTATTGGCGCTGCGACGAAAGGGACAATGACATGGGCCTATTGTAGCCCGGGCAAAAGGCACTCGCGCCATACCTCCAACACACACCTGTGCTCCAGCCTGTGCACCTCTCCGGTTTCAACGCGGTTTTGATGGAGGCGGTTATAAACCCGCGCATCCATTTCTTCCAGAACATAACGGTAGAAACNAGAAACCGTGTAAGGATGGTAGCCGCCTCAAAATATATCTGCTGCAGACTTTTTAATTTCTTGCAGCGGCGAATTGCCGTAAGACGATGGGACCATATCCGTCCGTCAGTGGAGGCACCCGTGGCCGAATTCGGGATCGGGCAGGATCCCTTCAGCTGGGGCCTCCGACCATGCTGCTACGATGGTTGAGGCTTTTAACATGTCGTAGTCGAGGCGCTTTAAGGACCAACGCCGTGGTGGGCTGCCATGACGGCAGCGACCAACGTCATTAGGAGGGCAAAGTACCACGTCTAAAACAATGTGGCGGTAGTCAGAAAACGTTACCGCTTCTTCCGCAAGTCTCCAGCCAGAAACCATGCGCACGGCGGAGGGAGTCGCCCACGATAAATCAACAATTGACTCTCCTTGCCACCGCACGCATGTGTTGACTGACCCCCGGTTCAAAACACGAAGGTCCATTACCGCCGCCCACCTCTGAACAGTCTTTCCTCTCACGTTATCCCGGATGCATCCCCATGCACTGGAATGAGCGTTAAAGTCACCCAGGACGAGGCAAAGACGGGGGTGGCATCTACGGATGCAAGCTCCCAATTCGTCTAGATACTATTAGTAAGCGGCGAGGGTTCAGTTGGAAGAGACATAGCAGCCCACAGCTGCTAGAGGACCCAATTCGACGGCAACGAAGCCCTGCCCTCTCATAATAAGTGAGCAGAAGGGATCTCTCACATGGCCACCCTAGTATATCGTGACGAGGCCATCGTTGTCCCCAAACCAAGGAGGGTGGTCTGTGATCCGGTATGGCTCCGCCACTACCGCCAGTACAACCAACCACTCCACGGGGGTTCGCAATAGCAGGTTCTGCGCCCCGCGGCAGTGGTTAAGGTTCCTTTGGTGAAACTTTACGTCTCTATCGAATGTGAAGTTTCCATGGCCTCCGGCGCACCTGGGGTTGCCTCGGTTAGGGGAGCCTGCTTCCTAACCCTCCCTTTTACCCTTCTCTTAGGGGCACAGGCTTTCGCGCCCAAAAATTAAACAGCCTGTCAACTGTTTATGATTGAATGTTAGTAAGCAACCCTATACTCTGCCTTCATTTTGATATATTTTTCGTTTAGCAAGCAAGTCAGTGCAATTTAAAAAATAAATTATTTTTATAATTTTAATTAAGTACACTCATGACCATATTTTGAATAATATATATTATAAAGTATTTGTTGTATTACAATTTGTATATATTTTACTTTACAGAATGATTTCACGGACTTCGACAAGGAGGAGTGTAAATCTGGAAAAACTGGTAGTGACATACAAGTAGGAAAGTGCACCTGGTTCGCGGTAAAGACACTGGAGCGGGCGAGCCCCGAACAAAAGGAAACTTTCAAGGCTTGCTTCGGCAGCTGGAACCCTGAAGATGTTAGACGAGTAAAAAGCCTATATGAAGATTTGAATTTATTTTCGCTTTATAAGGAACAACACAAATTAAAGTATGAACAATTTATGACTAAAATTAACGAACTTCCATCAGACGGAGTTCTGCGACCTGAATTATTTATAAAATTGATGGAGGCGTCCCACTTAAATAACTGGGAAGTATATTAGGCCTCCGAACCCAAAGAGCCGTATTACACATTATTATTTAGAATAATAACAAATCCAGTCAGATATTTCAAAAATGAAAGAATGTTCTGCATGTAGTTGCTACTGTTAAATTGTCAAATAAATTTTAAATGTGTTTTATATTTTGATGGATATGATATGGGAGAAATGGAATGTTCTAAATATTGTCACTTATTATGAACTTGCAGTTCTATAAAAACATTATTACGTTCAGATTTGACATATATAATTTTATGATTGGGAAGGTCGAAACGCAAATGCGTGGAGTTTATTTAATAAAAATGTAAAAAAATATCAATAACACTTTAGCTACAAATTTGGGATTTTTTTTTAAAATAATCGACACTCTCTACTCCATTTGTCTATACATCAGCTCTTTTTTTAACTCTACCGAATGGATGCATTTAGCCTAATTTACAATATTGAGTCTTGAAAATATTAATCTTTTTAGTTTACTTGCTAAATAACATTACTTTCGTCTTTCTTTCATCTTTATTTGGGTTACTTGTTAATATTAGATGCTATTTTTGATACGCCTTTGTTCGATTCACCTGTATCTATGTAACAGAATCTTAGGATGTAATTTTCACTAACTTGCAAACGTGTAATATACCGATCACAATCGATTTTACATAAATTTATTTTATTCCTGATTAGGATAAGAAAAAATAATTTAAGTTTAAGATTAAAAATAACGTTAGTAGTAGTAGAAATTTCATTGTCTATAATACACAACATATGTGTATAAAACAATAGGTGCTTGACGTAACGGGAGTTTTGCAGGTTTTATTAGTTTTTAACACGTCTTTTATGAGTATGTATATGTTACGGAATCTTTCTTCATAATTTTTACTAACGACGCTATTCTTTTATTTTTATTAATGTGATGAATCTGGCAGCGATTGAAAACGATCATATTTTGCCACTATTAATATACAGTATTTACTGTACTTATATTCGAGCACGTAAGAGACATAGTCCGGGGCATCGGTAATATTAAATATCAAAAGTATCAAATGAGACCCAAAACCCAGTAAAAATATAAAATACTGCTTCCTTGCTAAATCGCTGGTAACGATCATATCTGTTAAAGTTTTCTGTTACGTTTCTGTCCTGCGAGTTTAGTATACTGTCTGCCGTGCCAATACACCTTGACAACTTTGTGTGCCTAATTTCAGTTTCACCCTTTGACGCCGGACCGGGCCGTATAGCACAGTGTCGACTTGTGTTACTTTTGTACCTTATATTCAAAAAGTTTAAGTTTCTTTTGAATTATTCTTATTCGAATTACATCATGATGAGGTAAACCTTGAAATAAAAAAAAACTTCGTTTCAAATAAACGGACTTCAAAAACTAAAAAGTACAAAATAACTTAATAAAGATTTAATTGAATACATCTCTTATACAAACCTAATACCTTTAATATTCATAAAATACTATAAATAATAGTATTTTATGAATATTAAAGGTATTAGGTATGTGCTGTGCTACCTATTAAAAGGTTTGAAGTTTTTTTTTTAACTTTTTAGTGTCTATAATACATGAAAAACAAAAGTACATAGTACTAAACACATCGTTAAGCCTAGCCCTCTACTGCGCGGCTTTTGAAATCTCTTGCGCGTAGTTTTTACTTACTTTGTGGTTTAATCTCTTGATATCTTCTAAGCTATTGGGCAGAATGATATTAAATTCTCTTGATAATTAACACATTTAAATGGATAAGGATTCATACGAACACGAATAATAGCGTAGTAAATGGCGTATGCGTTTTAATAAATTTAAAAAGCTGCCCACAATCACTATTCCATCTGGTGCAGTTGTTGAAGATGACCACTCGCTTCCATCCTTTGTTAGGGTTTTTGTCGCAAGCGGGTGTTCGTGGAGCGTCGGTGTTGTTTTCTGCGAGGTGACTCTAATGTCTCGATTAATAGCCGGAAAGCTGGGCGCCGAGAGTCTTAGGCGGCGATTTTGATTAATTTTAGCCGCATGTACTTAGAGCCATTTTTTGCTGGCCCTATTGGATTTAAATTGAGTTTTATTTACTAAATATCAGGCCTATTTGTCAACAGGAAGGTGGTAAAATTTAATGACTAAAGTAGACCCAAATATTTATAATACAACAGGGCCGGCAAAATAAAATCGTTTAAATACTCTGTCTCGAGCCTTGGTTTTTTAAAATAAAATTTCAAAATGGGCGCAGTAAAATAAAATAAAAAAAGATTTTAGTCAATACATTTTTACATTGTTTTCATTACATTACAACAATATACATACATATGCACATACATCTGTCTGACTCCGAAACGACTGGACCGATTTTGATGGCATTTTCAGAAAACCTTTAGATACCCTTTGATGAATTTTATAGCTACATAATTATTCCTACCCACACGAAGCCACGGCGGATCACAAGCTGTAAACATTATTTTTAAAAAATCTGTTCTATTAAAATTGAAAGGCTAGTACAAATAGTGCTTAACTTCTAGGTTAATCTTAAGTTTTAATATTAGGTTAATAACGAATTATTATACACATTGCATCATCGCTGTGAAGATCCTGGCCTACCTAGCTCTCACTGTCCTCCCTGAGCCATCTGAAGCAGCTTTAAGAACAATTCAGGAGTCGGCGTTGCATCGGATGGAAGTTCTTGAACTTTTTGCATGAACATTTTGTATCGTATATTTTGTTGTTCTTTGTACAACGAGATAAGATCCAAATCCTTGTAAAGATTCTTTATGCTTTCAACATGCTCAGGATTCCAGCTCCCGTAACACTGCATGAATGTTCTCCGTTGTTCCGAGTTGCCGCGCTCCAAAGTCTTCAGAGCTAGCCATGTGCACTTCCCTTCTTGTATGTCGGTACCAGATTTACCAGTTTCTGACTCCAAGTCAAAACAGTCCATGAAGTCATTTTGTAAATTAAACATTAATTTATAAAATCGTATGTTATAAATTATAAATCCTCGAAAAAGGACACCGCTTCCTACCAAGAATCATTCACGAGGCTACTACTAATTTTCGGAGATGTCGTTGCTGGTAACCTTATTGACGGTTCTTACAGCTTCATCTGATACAGGCCTCGCGATCCGAGTGATCTTGAGCTAAAAGTAAAAAATTCTAGGTCCCTAATGTAATCTAGGGGCCTAGTTGCTGGATTTAGCAGCTATCGGTGTGGGTGATGTGTCTACTCAAGTTGAACGTGTTACCGTCGAAGACAATAATGACGTCTACTAAGTAGGGGTGCTTTCTACGTGATCGTCGAGTCGAGTCGTTTCTACCTGTCCCCCGACGGTCGTCAACTGTTTTAACGAGCGTCTGGGGGCGGTGAGGACCGCCCTTTACCGCGGGTGCGATTTGTGTTCGCGATGCGTATCTGTCGTCGAACTCGTAGGCGAGGACGGTGAGAGTTTTGTCGTGTCTGTGCTATGGTTTGAGTGTCCTCGTGATCGCGGTGGATCAGTAGGACGTGTATATTCACGAGGCTATTGAAATTAATAAAATATGAAATTTAGAATGTCTTTACAACCATGGCCTGTAGTTAGTTAATTACCAATGAATATGCATTGCTGGAGTTCATCCTAATTTCAATAGAGAAGATAGCTGGGTAATACCACCAATTTGGGTTCTGCCCGTCCTGTGATTAATAAAATTAAATCCCACGCTGAGCATACAACTGCAAGATCTCAGTATACTGTTAGCTCTTTCTGTTAGACCGGAGCAAAAATAATAGTTGTTAATAATACAGTACTTCGCCACCAATTTTGACATCGGGATGTCAGATACCTGAATCTCCCCCCTAAGTTTATTTTCAATGTGTAGTATTCGCCTACATATAAGGGCGCAGCTCGTGAATAGTGCTTTCGTGGCGCATTTGCCAGATGTGGATACACCCTAAGAAATCATTACGGATAATTATTAGAAGGAAAACATTCTTGGAAACTTACTTTCATCTGAAACAGAGCACCGACATCCCGGCACAGGTTTTCTACGCGCTCGTACGCCTCATTATCTGCTCTGTCGGCCAGTAGCATGGCTAACATCAATGGTAACTTCATTGTGTAGTACGTGCATTTGTACTTGATTATGTTATCGTAGTTTTCTTGAGTGAACATTGAATAATCCCGTGATCTAGAGAAAATAGTGTCCAAATGCTGTCCAATAGCTATGTGTATGTACGCCTGAAAAAAAGCAATTTAAATATACGAATGATTTATGCTTTAACACGTTCAATACCAACCCGCGCCAAACATCGTGAGAAAGGTATGCTTCGGTGGTTCGGGCATGTTGAAAGGATGAACGAAGAGAGAATAACGAACCAAATTTATGTTGCAAAAGTGAGTGGCAGGGGAGTTGGAAGGGGACGCCCAAGAAGAACTTATATCTATCAGCTTAGTGGCTTATGAAAAAAGGACTTTATAAGGAGCATCCATAACCGACGAGCATGTATGCGTAAATGTATGGATGTAGAAGAAGCGTGAGAGGTGTGCCATGATCGTGCCAAATGGAAATCCATGATCTCTGCCTACCCCTCCGGGTTACGGGGATGAGCGCATATTTATTTTATTTATTCGTGTGCCATTAACCGACTTCCAAAAGGAGGAAGTTATCAATTCAATTCGATAGGATATTTTTTTTATGTATGTACAATCGATTACTCCGTGATTTATGATCCGATTTCAATGATTCTTTTTTTGTGCGACAACTAGTGCTCGCCATTTGGTCCCATTTTTTTTTTATTCAAGATCCGATCAGTAGTTTTTGAGTTATTCTTAATAATGCATAATATGACAACGCTGAGTATTACTTTCTTGGCTTACGTAGGCTAAACTATAGGACTTACATTAATTTATGTATGCACAATAATTGTAGATCTTTAAATAAGCTAAATAAAAGTCCGCGATAACATCTATCTTGTATGGTTGTCTCACAATAACCATTTTTTTCTAAGAAACATTAAATCAAGAGTATTTAATGTAGATTATAATTGCCCTTTGAACTATATCATTCTGAAGAATTATAAGTATAAAACTACAAAGTAAGTAAAAACTCCGCGCATGTGATTTCAAAAGCCGCGCAGTAGAATTTACAGGGAATGAATGGGAATAGCATAGTGGGTGTTACTACACACTGTGAAGTTAGCGATCGGATTAACATTTAGTGGTACTGTCGCCGACCGATTGTCACAGCAGACACTTTATAATTGGGCTAGGCAAATTCTAAACGGTCGGCACCGACATCCCGGGAATTGAAGACAGTGTTAAATAATTATTAGTGAATTCAACGATATGTTTTTTGTTTAAATAATTTTTACTGTTTAAGAAACCTGTGTAATATTGTTTGTGACGTCTTTATTCAGTTGATAAAGGTTTAAAATTCATTCGGTTATTTTTCATTGTCCATAACCTGTTGAAAAATAAATAAATTGTGTAATTAAATAAATAGTTACTAACGCTACGAAAATAATTGAAAATAAAATCACATTTATTTGTTTACGTTTAGTAACTGACTAAAGGATGACTGTGATAACTGGCAACAAATCAAAAAAGGCGGGTCTCAAGTTTCGACCAATCAGCGCTCAAAGTTCATTTTGTAGACAAAGACAAATATGCGCCTGTCTTACGTCGCCTCTTTGTAAATTGCCTAAAAAAGAAACGGCACATTCTCAATAAATCGTTAAACTGACAATGTGCCGACTGTTTAGAATTTGCCTAGCCCGATTATAAAGTGCCTACCCTTACAATCGGTCTGTGACAGTACCATTTAGTTTCTTAAAGTATCCTCGTATATTGGTATTTTAATATAGTATGTGTGAATCAAATGTAACAAAACGACATTACTTTCGCCTTACTTACCCCTTAATGTTTATGAAGACTACAATAGTGAGCCAGTGTTGTGTGTGTGTGTGTGTATGTATGAGGAAATTATGGCTTCTACTCTTATTATTCCCTCTGGAAAAGCTGGTTTTTAGTTGACGACCACATTTTTCCAACAAAAGATATGGAAGATAAATATAGAATGAATGTAGGAATATGGAGTTTTATGTACAGTACAGACAGCACAAGTACGCTTAAGGGATTAAGTTTTTTAAAAACTGTATTAATAATAATATTTTTTTAAATAATTACCCAATATATCATACCTCGTTAAAGTATTCGTAAGCTTTGCGTAAAGATGTCCTTTAAATTTTTTTTTCAGTATTTCAAAAATGAGACTTCGGAACATGCTGGCGTCGTTCAAAGCCAAAGTTTTGACTTCAGGTAGTAAATGCCAACATGTC
>JWHW01002947.1:40636-51462 GCA_000931545.1 Papilio glaucus
TGGAACCAAATGGCGAGCACTAGCTGTCGAACAAAAAAAGAATAATCGAAATCATAAATCTCGGGGAAGCGGTGTACATACATAAAAAAAACCTATCGAATTGATAACCTCCTCCTTTTTGAAGTCAGTTAAAAATGAAGTCGCCAATTAGCGATTTCGTAAAATCCCGTCATTCGATTCCCGCCACGAAATTTCCGTGGTAGTAATTAAAAAGCAACTGCGTATGCTATGAAATCGTGTACGAACATCACATTTCACAAGTAAGTAATTAATTTGACGAGTATGATGTAACCTAAACATTTATACACAACTAATTACTGTAACGCAAAAAACACATAATAAGTGAATTAGATAGCGCCATCGAGTATTTAGTGTATAATAAGTAGACTAAATGGCACCACTAGTGTTTTAGATCGCGCTATAGAAATGCTCTGTGAATTAGGATAAGTTCTCAGATAATTTTTGTCTCTGCGCTCTTTGCCGTTAAAAGTATTAGACTCTTTGCCCAATAGGAGTTTTCTGAGCTATTACAGTAACTGCTTCATCATATCAAGGAAATACTCACAGTTGACGACCCCCTTTGTGGGACGGCGGGTCAGTTATACGTGTCTTGTAAGTTGTTAGTGTTGTTAGGTGCTAACTTGGGCTCTGTTCTATGTACGAAATAAATCTTTGACCTTTTCAAAATCAAAGATTTATTTCGTACATAGCCGCGTACATTACAAGTTTTTTACAATAACAAACAATGCTATAACATGCATAATTATAATACGTAAAGAAAACGTATAATTATAATTACATAAAATAAATTTTAATAAAAAATAAATTAAAATTACATAAAATGTATATCATAATTTAAAATCACACACAAATAAAATAAACAAGTAGATACCTAATGGAGTCGCTTTCAGGTGTCGTATCACAAAATTCACAGTCATACTTTTTCCCAAACTCGCCAAAAGAATTATGACTTCAATAATATTAAGAGTACCGGTTTCAAACGAGAAAGGTCAAGCTGCATTCGCTATTGTAATTTCTTGTGTTAATATAGATTTGTATTAAATTAGATTTGTTGATGGGAAACACATTAATCTGGCTATGTTTTGCTTTAACTAGATAAAACCAGTTCAATAGAAATACAAGTTTTTGATTAGTCGGCATCCGCATATACCAGTATAAGTAGCGGGGTATAGTAAACTGGAAGACATTTTGCATTTAAACAATTTATTAAAAACTGACAAGTTATATTAAATATAAGCGTGAGCTTTGCGCATGTTTTTACCATTCCTCTGCTTCTATTGTTATCAAGTAAAATGGTTTCTTGCAAACGGTTGCTGAATTTATCCAGATATTGCCACAAAAGGTAGGTTTTTAAAAAATGTTACATATGTTCTTAAATATATTTTTAACCGACTTATAGTATAGGAGGAAGTTATAACTTTGTCTGTATGTTTGATGTTTGTTACCTCAGAAATTCGCTCCTGGTGACTCGATTTCGACGATTCTTTTTTTGTTCGAGAGCTAGTACTTGTCGATTGGTCCATTTTTTACTCAAGATCCCACTAGTAGTTTTTGAGTTATTTTTAATAATTAATAATATGACAAAGTTGAGTTTTACTTTCTTGTCTTACTTGAACTGATGTTTTAAATAAGCTAAATAAAAGTAATAAATAATTCTATGGCTGTCTCACAATAACCATTTTTGTCTTAGGAAACATTAATTAAAACGCATACGCCACTTACTACGCTATTATTCGTGTTCGGTATGAATCCTTATCCGTTTTAATGTGTTAATTATCAAGATAATTTATTGTAGATTATAATTGCCTTTTGAACTATATCATTCCGACCAATAGTTTAGAACGATCCTGTACCAAGTCTAGACCGTGATTACGTTTTTTTTTAATTTTCTCTGGTCAGAACTTTTTTCATGTAACCCCGCATTTTTGAAAGCCTGTTTATGCGTTCTTCACAAGTCTGTTTTGAAATGGCCCTGGAAGTAGATTTCCTAATTTTTTAGAGGCGTTCCGTTCTATCTTCGTTTGTCTCATTGAAACAACTCTCATTATGAGCATCGCGTTTATAAGGTCAACCCATATCCTAACAAACTAAATCAGTTAACAAACTTTACATTCACTAAAAATCGAGAAATAAACAAAATTTTAAACAAAAATAAAACCGACTTCAAAAAAACTATTTTCAAAAGCAACAAATGCACTAAAAAGTATAAAATAATTTTACGCAATTGAATATGTATGCTCCCTATAGACCTATAGACTCCGCAACGACTGGACTGATTTCGATGAAATTTACAGAGATTGTTCAGATGGGCACAGCGGGGTTCCTGTGTGTGGTAGCGATCGGATCAATATAATTAGTTGTACCCGGCGAAGCCGGGGCGGGTCTCTAGTATAGATTAAAGTTCATTTGTAAAATAGTTTTCTTAAGGCATCCTCGTATATTGGTATTTCCTTGGCTGTCGCCGGCTCCAAAAATAAATATGATTAAGAATTGATTCTAATGTTTAATGGCGTAAAATTATTTTATTCGTTTTAGTGCATTTGTTGATATCGAATAGTTAGTAGTTGTTTTGAATTTGGTTTTATTTTTGTTTCCTTGCATATACATACACAGATTTCCATCCCATTCGTTATTCCTCTCCTTTATTTGTTCACTGCATCTTATACCTACAAAAAGGATGGCATCGCATCAGTAGCTTTTGTGATTGTAAATGTTGACCAATGACGGCTAGAGGTGGTCGTTTAAACATCACATGATAATCGTTTGCCTACTTTGACTGTAAAGAAAGGGATCGTGGAAATGAACCTAGCTGGCGTTAGCCCGTCTGAAGCTTTTTGTATTACGCCCATTGAGCTACAATACGGCCTGCGACAGCGAACGAATGTCTGTAAATAGACAGTAACAATTTTCGTGACTACACGTCCTCGATGTCTAAAAATTATATGAAATCTAAAAAAACTTCTAGACGCAAATACTACTCATTCTTACTTTGTTACTAATAATTTTTTTGCGTATGGCTTGACTTAGTTCATAGTTGCATCTGTTATAACCATCCACGTATTCGTAGCTACTTAGTCGTGACTTTGTTGTTTGAACATTTATGAAGATTTGTTCTTCCAGGTGTCCACCGCAAACTGAGAAAAAAATACTATCGCAAGACGCTTACAACCACTATATTAATTCACTTCCCGTTATAATAGATAAGGGAGTGCGGGAGACTAGATACTTGGAGACAGATGAACTACGTGCTCGAATGAAAAGGGTTATGTTTATTTTTTTAATTCTACCTGTCCCGGCAAGCTTCGTTCCACCTGAAAATTAATTTCTGTTATGTTACCTTATTAGCTATATTAATTGATGGAGGTGTTATAGGCGGGTCCTTCATTGAAAGCACGTTGAGCACTGTGTGCGACAGCAAGGGGCGCGGCGAGGCAGTGTGAGACCCACGCTTGATTATATTTTCGCGCGCATAGTTTCAATTTTGCGATAACTTCTAAGATAATTATTTCAATTATATACTGTAAAGGATTATCATAACTCGCATTAAATTACTAAAGTGACTAACGTATTTACGTTGATAAAGATTAATATTTTATCCGTCTAAATGGCTTTACATTGTACGTGACCATTTTTTTTGAAGAATGTACAGTCTCCTTAAAAGATAGAGATAAATCTTTTTAAGATATACATTTCCATAGTACATTATTTTTATCTATCTCGTAAGGCCAACTTTTGCAATGTGAGCGCACAAAAATATGTTTTTTACGACAAATCTTTTATACATATTGACCTTCCCCTTGTATCGCTCTCTCTATTGATGAAAACCGGATTCAAATCCATTTCGTAGTTTTATACTGTGTAAAGACTGTGGGTGTGTATCTGACTGAACTCGTCCGAAACACCTGGACCGATTTTAATGATTATTTTGTGTGTTTGGGTGGGGGTTCAGGATGTTTTTTTTTCTTTTTTTGACGAATCAAGAAAAAAACAAAGAAAAATGTTAGCTAACCCTACAATAGTAGGCATAACCCGCAACAACAACACCTGTTGCACGAAAGGGCCGACTCGACCGGTGAAATACCTCTATATATATACCTCTGCGTTTCGCCTGATAAGTGAGGTGCCGGAGGCCCAATTTCAGTTCTCTTCCTCCCTTTCCCATCCTTTCTTAATAAGGGTAGGACGGGAACGGGATTAGATGGCGAGGGGAGAGATAGGAAAGGAAACATCCTTGTTTCTGTCCGTCCCCTCCTATGTCACGTAATAATACGGGCACACCTAAATCCTACTTTCGATTCAACTATCATGCAGACATTATAAACATAGTCATTAATTTGAACTTTTGTAGTTATTGTTCGCAAATGTTAATGGCATTCTTCGGTTTCGGATTGTTGTAAGAGAATCAGGTTCTGTATTCATATTTGTTATACATATATAATTTTGTTATACGCAATAAGCTATCTATGTGAATTTGATTTGGTTGCTCTGTGCTCAATTAAGTTTACCTACTTTAGATTTGTTTTTTTTTAATTCTTCAAGTGAACAAAAATATCAGCTTAACTGTTAAGGTAAATAATTGTTTAGATTGCCGAATACTATATGCGGGAGCGGAAAACAATTCAGGGCGAAATGACAATATTCGTTCATGAACTTCTTCGAAAGCCCGAGAAAATAGAAGGCGAATTGAAAAATCTACAATATGTTTTAGCGTGGTGCGTGGAACTGGTAAGTTCACAGTAATAGTAACTGTAATAGGTGGCGTTAATAATGTCACACGACGAAGAAAACACTTGTATAACGTCAGACGTTTACTTCCAAAAGCGAGGTTACACTACTCTTTACTAGATGGCGTTGACAATTTTAGGGTAATTGAAATAGGCTTAGTCCCACCAGCCAAGTCAGGAAGACGAAGCAGTCGTTGCCTGCAAGTCAGTTAGACGAAGGCGGGGGCGTATAGTCCTCTAATCCAAAAATATATATGCCCTTCCTCCAACTATCAGGGTGTCCCACGAGAACCTTTCCAATAAGGACTAGGAACCACGGATTCGCCTTGATGTTAGAAGGTGTTAGGGTAAAACTCAATTAAATTACAACACTCGATCGAGGGTCATTACGTTGCGTAGATTCTCTACACCGCGATTCAGAATTGTGAAGTGAATGCAGAGCGCCATCTAGTAACGAATAGTGGAATTACAATATACATAGTTGATAGATGTAATACATAAAAGGTGTATGCGTAATACTATACTATAAACGTTTGTTACATAACTAGTTAATAATCAGTTTATAAACTTATATAATGTTTAACATTGAATAGCTCAATATACAAGCTTAATCGTACTATAAGTTTCGGGGTTTGTTTATATCAATAACTTATGCGTTTTTGTTTTATTGTTTAAAAATAATCTGAGTATGTAATAACTAAAAAAAATAACTTTCTTATTTAATGTGGGATACGCCAAGAAATCAAATTTATTTGTATGTTTTAATGTTATTCTATTTTGAAAAATTTAACAAAGTGTTGCCAGTAATATTAATAATAATTGTAATCTATATAAATAAAAATCATTGTTTGTACGTTTCCTTGTCCCCTATTCGTTCCTAAACCATTGATCGGATTGTAATAAAACTTTAGTAGGGTGTTCAGAGGACGCCCGCAAAGATTTGTAGTCCGAAAAATCTATATGAATAAAAAAAATATTTTTAGATTTTAATAAAACATTTTGCACAATTCTTTGATATAACAGAATATGCACCGCTTTTTTACTTTACGTGGCATTGCAACATCTGCAGGATGCAACTAGCATTAATATAAATGGTTCAGATTTGTTTATTCGTTAGGCTCAGTCGCATTTGAAATATAATGAGTTAGATAACAAATGGTTAGTTATGTTTGTTTATCCCCGGAAAGATAAAAGCTTCGAGTTTGTATTTCTCATACATTTACAACATTTATTTCTCAGTTAATGTCGTATATTCTTATCATGGACGACATCGAGGACGGCGCCACAAGCCGAAACGGCATGCTCTGCTGGCACTTGCTGCCCGACGTGGGCTCGCTGGCCAGCAACGACGCCAGCATGCTGCGAAGCTTCATAATGCAACTCCTGCAACAGAACTTTAAAGGCCAGCACTTTGTTGATTTAATTAAATTATTTAACGAGGTAACAACCAAAAATGTCACAAAATCGCAATTATTTAGGGAGTGTAATACAAATTATTATATTAATATAATAATTTGTAATTACATTCCATTTTGATATTCATTTATACATACATACAGTTGTACACTACAACGTTGGTGCACACTTTAGTAATGCTGCATTCAAATTGTATACGTTATTTTACTATTCCACACGAGTGAATTTTCTTCATTTCGTCCTTGTGGAATCAAATAAAAAATATTAATCACTTCGCAGAATTTAGAAAAGTTAATAATCGTGTCTTTTACTAATAATTAGGCAAGACAAGTGGTAATTATTCATAATTGCCAGGCATTATGATAAATGCCCGCATTTAATGTTTTTACCGTAACATTCTACGAAATAAGATTTTAAAAAATCAGTATAAAAATTATTTGTTGATATTACAAACAATTTAATTTCGTTTATCTATATAGAACATTTCGACGACTTTGTTACTGTTCAATTTTAAAATTCAAACGTGTTCACGTGTTCATGGCAATTAACAATAACAAAATAAGACGACTGTTTACGACTTCGTAAGCTTCGGCACCAAGAAAATTAAGTTGTATTTCCTAATGATAATATTTATTACATTTATATACTGGCTGTTCTCGCAACTTCGTCCACGTGGGAATCAATAAAAATGTTTTTCCGTACACAGACTCATACCACGTAGGTTAATGTTTATCTTATTCTTCTTATTCGCGAATCGACTATTGTTTTTATTTTATTACATTGTAAACTCGTAACAACAAATTCGAGGGATAGAGAGATTTTTATCGTTATAGAGTCTTCGTTACATTGAAGGAGAAAAGAGAAACATCCATACTCACAAAGCACATATTCAAAAAATATTAGTATTCTTGTTATGGAACGTAATGATGCTACTTGACATATTTGCATTGTATGTATTTTGGTAAGTTTCACTTGACATTTAGTGTTTGTTTTATCTCAATCGGCTTATAAATAAAGTTATATCAATTTAAATAACCATGTCAAACATTTCTTCGATAAAAATGAAAAAATGATAAAAATAGCTGTTCAGTTAAATAGGTTGAACTTTTATTTATATATGTTATATTATTAGTTACATGATGATGATAAAAAGTTTATATATAGTTCAAAACAGGACATTATCGGAGATTTAGCAAGCATCAGCTAGACACACTAAGCATTGAGATATTCATAGCACACGCACGTATTTCAGAGACGCACGGCGCTCCCTGGTAATAGTAATAGCTATATGTGATATGCTTAATATATTTATTTTTCACAGGCAATTTTTACTTGCAATGTCGGACAATATTTGGATGCTATAACGTCAAAGCATCGCAATTACAATAATTTTACGATGGATTATTACAAAAACGTTGCCTTGAACAAATACGCGTTCTATTCTATCAAGTTTCCCGTGCTGTCGGCGCTGGTTCTATCCAACAAATACAACAAGGATACCTGTCAACAAGTGGACAATATATTAACTGACGTCGGAATTTGGAGCCAAATAAATGTAAGGAGTTCAATCTTTTTGTCTACTTTCTACCGGAAATCATAAAATTACCCATTATGTTAGGTGTAGACAAGTCGTAGAGAGTTGTTATAGAACTAAGTGGCAAGGGTGAGCTCAAATTAGTATTTTACAGGATTCATTTGGTCGAGTGCGCACACTAGTAATAAAGATTCCATTATCACCTAATATAATAACAGATGAAGTATTTTGAGTTAGTTTTGTAGTTAACTATGGGCAACCTTTAGTTGTTGGACTGTTACCTAATGGAAGACCACTGCCCTCTGCACTGGAACTGAAATACGAATTTTGCCAAAACCCATTTCCTTCCACCGGTAGCCATTTTAATATAAATACTATTTTTCAGAACGACTTCACCGATTATTTTGATGACGATACGCGAACCGGAAAGACCAGTTCTGATATTCAAGCGGGCAAATGTACGTGGCTAGCTGTGACCGCTCTGCGGCTCTGCTCGGAGGCTCAGAGAAAGGACTTCGCAGCTAACTACGGCAGCTGGCAGCCGGAGAATGTAGAGCGCATCCGTAAAATTTACGAGGAACTGGATATCATAAACATTTACTTCCGCGAAGAACAAACCACCTATGATAGAATTGTGAAGAAAATTAAAGCACTGCCAGCTAATGCCACGCCTTCGGCTGATGTCTTCAAAACAGTGATTGATGCATACTATCCCAATGTTACTTGTGGTCAATTGTTTAAGTAACAAAGTAATATGTAATAGTCCGGTACAAAAAGAAATTTCAAATTTTACAATCGCCATTATACTCAAAATCGGTCGCTATTGGGAAAAAAGTACAAAAACGTTTTTTGTAGATAATTGTATGATCTACGACTTTTGTGTGATAATGATAACCTTATTCACCGTTTACCAGAAAAATACAAAAAAAATCTATATTTTTGATTTTTGACCTTAAATAAGTTTTTTAAGCACACGTGAGGACAATGGTGGACTTTAAACATTTAATTTATAAAGGTCTTCCCATCTCTTCTGAACCGATTTTTTTATAGGATAAGGGGGCAAACGAGCAACAGGTCGTCTAAAACTAAGTGATCACCGCCGCCCATGAACATCCGTAACTGCAGATGCGATGCCGGCCTTTAAGGAAGGAGTACGCTCGCTTCTTGAAGGACCCTAAGTCGTCTTGGATTGGATTTCTAACCAATAGATCATTCCACATCGCAACGGAAAACCGCATGGTAGTGGAATGCCAATCATCAAGATGGTGAGGATGGTAATTGCTCTGCCCAGTTGAGCGATGACAAAACTCAGCGGCAGTAATTGTTCCAACCAATTCTTCAGAACGGTATGGTAAGTAAAGACGATAAAAAATGCAAAGGGAACCGACGTCCCTTGGCAATTTTCATATTTTCAGCCTTATGGTAATGATTGTAAGCGTATCCCTACTTTCTTGTCCATTTTGACTGGACTGTATATATTAGTATAGCTATCCCATAGACTTATATACCTCCACACCTTCAACGTTCAAAAATGAAGCCCGATTTTGCGGCGAATTTGTACTAGCGTTTGTACTTATTAAACATAATATTTTAACAAAACTTTTTTAAAATGACGTTTTTTTTTATATTTGACTGTATTTAAGGATTAATTATAATTTTTTAATGTACTTGACAACACTTATAACTTGTTATGGCGTCGCATTGTTTTTGTTAAAATCTTATATTAGTTGTGTGTAAAATACTCAAGATGTGTGAGGTATAATTTTTACATGATTTCATAGCACAAACGGTCATTACAAACACGGTGATTTTGTAGTCGTATGGCCGGAAACGAATGACTGAGCTGGATTTTATGAAGATGCCAGTCGGCGACTGCTCTGTCTGGAGATACGTAACATCTTTGATCTGTACATTAACTTCCAATGCATATTTGGAAGAACATTGTACCGGACAGTTAGTATTGCTTATTATCAGATCACGTCCAGTATAACTTGCTTCCCTTACGGTACTATAACAATAATGTAATGAAATAACTAATAAATAATAAGAACACATGAAAAAATAAATAAAATCGTAAAATGGATTTGTTTAAAAGTCCACGAATACTTTCGATAAACTTTCATTTTATTTTATAATTTCTAATAAGAAATAAAACTGGATATTTTATTAAACACATAAGCCATTGATTAATCTTTCTTTATTTTAGACCAATAAGAATCATTATCCGAGAGTCTTTGCTGAACGTAGGACGTACACGTGCAATCCCCTCAGGGATTGCAACATAGATCGGTCTCTTGCAGCCCTCTTTCAATAGACACCTACAACCTTAAACAAATCATCGGTTTGATATGGGAGGTTGTTTTGTGGGAGATCTGCCGTCTCTGTAACATTTTGAACCCATCATGCATCCGTTCTTAGACCCCTCTTCTTTGTCATCGCCACTAAAGTTTTGCAATTCGACAGCTATATCGCTATTGATTATGTTGTGGACTGACAGCTCTTCTGTTATCTCGCAAAGAGACTCCGAGCATTGCACTCTCAATTGCCCACCACGTGACTTTGACTCTTGCAATGATTTTCGAAGTGTTGATGTAGGTCTTCGTGTCGCGTTTCTTGTTTTTGTTTGAATTTATCTGTAATTATCTTCCTAAATGTTGAAATTGTGTAAATGGGACAAAAAAAACTAATTTTATTCTATCATCATATTATAATCCAAAAATATAATAGTACCTATATATACAATGCTTCTATTTTAATAGCTACACAAGGATCGCTGTATCCTTACATTATCTTAAATTAAACGCACGACACCTTCCAACTAAAAAATACTCCAAGAAACCGTACCACTACATTTTTATTGTTAAATTAGAGCAGAATGTGCTGAGAATCGAAATAGCGGCCCATGCGAGCGTTTTAGTTTTCTTGCTTGCTAGAGTTAAAAAAATGCGATAAAGGCTGAAGTTTTTCGAAATAGTTAGTTGTGTAGGTATCATATATCTAGTTGTTTATCGACTTTACTTGCTTTGAATTGTACTCATTGTAAAGTATACTTATTGATAACTGCTACGCATATTGTTACTTTCACATGCAATTAAAACCATAATTAAAAAGTTTATTCAACTTACATTAAT
>JWHW01002947.1:51716-61911 GCA_000931545.1 Papilio glaucus
GCAGAGCATATACGCCGACATTACTTGTTATGTTTCCTTTGACACTGTCATATTTCAGAGAATTTATCAATGACATTATAATACAAAAAGTAGCAGGTATGCCATTAGCTGTTGAAAAGTGAAGACTTGTAAGCGTTTATTGTATTGGAACGCTTGTTCTTTAGCTTACGTCATGTGTTTACATTTACGCTTAAGTGAGAAATATCTGTCATGTTTTTTCGTATTATTTTAACTATGCTATCCTTTTTACACCATTTGACACGTGTGCATGTTGCTGTCACTGCTTTGAAACACTTTTGACCGGTGATTTTGTATGAGTATAACATATCTATAGTATAAAATATCTATAGTATAAAATATCATTCAAACATCATTTATATTTTGAGTAAATTACTCAAAATATAAATTAATTGTATACCTAAACCTTCCGCGTGTATTATTCAGTCTAAGTGTGAAAACCGTATAAAAATACGTGCAACCGTTTTTGAGTCGCGTTCACACAGACAGACGCTGCGAGGGGAATTTACTTTCGATATATTGCTTTATTTATGTACGAATTTCAATCAGGATGTACTTTACAATATATAAACCTTCGGGAAAAAATATATACATGATGGTGAAAACCGTTTCAGAATCTGTTACGATGAACAGACAGACGCAGAGAGCGACTTACTTTTATCATAACCAAAGAAATAAAATAAATAAAAAAACATCGTGATTATATAACACTAAGCCCCTCTTTACTTACTACTTTACTCTAGGGTCTCCTTGATTCATAGGCTAACATTACAATGTCTGATGTATAAATCGCAATAAATAACATGACTTACGTATGTAAGTTATTCGATGTTTGCCATTAAAATAAATATTTATATAGGGATAACGCACTTCCGTAGATCATTACAGAACAGTATACTGGTAGGCCGAGTAATATTCTTTAAATCAATATTTATAAAGATGGTCGTGCTATGATAATTTTGACTAGTAAGCACCAATTGACTAATATATTATTTCTTATAAAAGTTATTTACAAAATTACTCGTTTTATGACTAATGAATTTAGCCAATAACATGGTTACGGTTAAACACAGTCGGAGTTAGTATAGAATGATAAAAATTAAGTATACATGCAATAAACACAGACTTTTGAGCGACTCTAATCAATACAAGCCTTAATGAAAATTAACGTTTGCAAGAATATACAATAATTATATTATCTTAATTACAGAGAAATAAAAATTACTTAATCTATTTTTAATACATTATAACAGGGGTGAAAAACTTTTGTGATGAGATATGTCATTATGACAATATGTCGTGATCTACTTTTCAAATCGTATTCAAACAAATAACAAAGACGTTTACATCGGACCTATAATTGCTATGCCATTTGTTGGCCTAGGGATAATTGATCTCATGCCAATCCACCATCCGAACACCATTTTGTTTGCTCAAATATACTATTATAGAATACTGTACTGCCTTATGCATGTTCCCTGTAGTCTTGGATACGGCTAGACCAATTTCGATGAAATTTTTAGATTGGCGTAGCAGGAGTTCTAGTAAAGTTTGATCGGACGAATATAATAAATGCTACTCCGGGTGCAACCGGGGCGGGTCAGGAGTATTATATAATATACTAGTGACTCGCCCCGGCTTCGGCCGGGTAGATATAATCATGTTGATCCGATCGCTACCAAACTTCACAGGAAGTTAGACCAATCCGAACATTTCCTGATAATCATCATTAGCTATTCATCGATAGCTATCGAGCCGTTTCGAAGTCTATACCACAGGTAACATACAAACATCGCCTTTTATATATGGATGATAATTTTAGAAATTCATAAAAACGCGGTAGTTATTCTTGTGAAAAGAGGTTTCTGCATTTTGAACCCACATTATAATCCTCCTCTATTATTATTATTTATTATAATCCTCACGTAGAATTTTTATGACTGAAGTCTGCAATAAATAGCTACGCAGTAGCGCAGACAAGAGGCGACAAACTAGAGACATCTCCTGCCTCTGTCAGACCTCTGGCTCCCATGTTTGCGATCGTCTCGCGTGTGAAGCAACAGCTAACTTCAGACACATACGATTCTTTACGAGTATTATATAATAAGTTAAATTCACGCGCGCTTGTTAATTACAAATAACAAACAAGTTATTAGTAAAAATGAATACAAACATTAGCCCAGCAGATTTATGATAATACAGATTATGAGTGTCCATTTTTAATCGGTGGTATTCGCAAATATTTTTGTATAAATGTTGTTTGTTGTCAATGGTTTCGGCATCAAATCGCGCCACGAAATTATGGCGCTGGTCGACATTCGTCCAATACTTTCCGAGTACCTGTTCAGTAAGAAATAAACTTTTATTAATCGTATTTTAAAAGACGATGAAGTCTATTAGGAACTCAAGAAGTCCAAGATGTCAAAATACACCTCAGGGTTACGCATGACTGCTTATTTCGAAATATAAAACCAAAAAATGCAAATAAGCGCTTTCCTCGAGGTCACTCCATTATATACCAAAGATACCCGCTTGCTGCTAACTAAAACTAGGGTGTTTAGCATGCTCTTAAATCTCCAAAAGAACAAAAGCAGTGTGGGCAGGTACGCAGTAGACGAACGACTCCTCGATCTCCGAAGGTAACACGGAACTAGTGTCTAGTGTGGTATGGTACTTACCCAGGACGGGTGGTAGGGGGGCGTGCACTAGACGTCGGTGCGCTTCGGAGCCGGTGAGCGCGGCGACGGTGACGCCCGCCTGGTACGCGGCCGGTATCCTCAAGTACCGGTACCGACCGGCGCGCTCGGTCCAGCCGCGAGCCCGCCATTCACGGATTACGCTCGCCACTTGACCTGCAATACATCGTATTTATTGAAAATATGTTTCTTATAGCGCGTTTGACGGATGAGGGCTATACAAGAAAATGTCCGACCGATGTTCTTTTTTAAATCGCAGATATTATTGACATACATATAAATAAATGATCATCATTTCTAATCTAGCTCGAGAGTGAAAAGTTGTGCTCCTAGCATACAGTATAGTAGTCTAGGCATGCAACATTTGTTCTTGGAGGCTGTGATGGAAAGAATATTATCATTTTACTTACCGAGCACATTAAAAGTATGAAATCGCCCATCTGGTACAGCCATGAGCACACTTAAATCCATGTTTGAACTTAATCTGGCAATTATATCCCTGGCTCGCACTAGCAACACTGAGGGCGAAGTGAGACGCGGCCACAACGTGGTCTCAGGTACACACTCGACTGGATTGCAGAGGTACAGCCCCCGCGGAGAGACGCCAAATACCATTTGATGATGCCACGCGTCGGGGATTTCCCCATCGCATCCCACTTGAAGATTCAACGTCAGTATTGGTACTGCTCCTAGAATAGAAAAATGTTATAAATCTGTTATTATGCGGATTATACTGTACAGACTTAGTTTTCCCATCAATCAAACCAGTGCAAGTTTAATTGATGAATTTTCTTTTCTTTTCAGCAATAGCAACAAAGAAAAAATTTCGTAGACATTCATAAATACCAAACTACAACAAAGGTGTTAACTTAATAAAAGTGACAACGCTAGAGCATTCTCTGGGAATCCATCATGTTACATGAAGTACCTAAATATTGAGGATTAGGCTTTTGCTTTAAAAGTGTAACTTTTCATATCTAACCTAGAGATATCCAGTCGGCCAGCCAGTGGGACAAAGACATGGCCCGTTCGGGATACATAGGAAAGAATCGGGCGGTTACCAGCCCTTCTGAAGCTCTTTGTATTCCAGTCACCAAGTCAGCCGCAGTACAGCCAGCGACGGCGCGCGACAACAAATACCTAAGTAAACAAAATAATAAGAACAGAACCTTCACTAGTTATATTTATCGATATGATATGGTATGTGATGGGAATTTATTTTAGATGGACAAATTTTGCTTTTATGTATGAGGTATGGCTGTGACTTGGCCTGATGCATACATACATTACCTGGGTATAGGCGCATTGTTCGCTCTGAGCCTTGTCCCCACAGCTGCATTAATTCTTTCAATGTTCACTGGCACACCAAGAGCAATCTAGAAATAATAAATTCAAATTATAACAAATTATAAAATAAGCTAAATAGAATTTAAGAATTTAATAGAAGATAATTTAAGATGTTATTTCATCAATTGTCTTTTCCAATAAGGTACATTAGGTGAACATAAATCCAATCCCCTTTCCCATTTTTTATCAACTATCTTTTGATATATCTGTAACTTGTTGTTGTGTGACAGTGATCACAGCACATCAGGTGAAACTTGCTAGTTTACCTCCCTCTTCTTTTTTATTTTAATAATGTCTCAAACAATAGAGCTGTTGACGATTTTTAAGAAACAGGTTTATAATGTGGCTTATGGTCTATTTTATCCAAAATACTGATATTTCATTTTGACGTTTTGTAACCAAAATGCGTCAAGCTGTCGTGGCGACTCGAATGACGTCAAAATATGCAAGACAAACATCTGTTTGATTGAAGTGCTATCAAAAGCTTAAGAAATAAATAATAGAAAATGCATACTAATTATTACAGCACTTTATAGTACCGCAATATAGCGGTACAATAATAAAAACACAGAAACGTGCCTAAGGATAAACAAATAAGGAAAAACGAATGATGTCATGTTCGTCAACTATCAATGGTACTGTGTATAACTTCTGTCGCGCTTTGCCTTGCTATATTTTACACTTTACAATACAGAGTTTGTCAAAAAAAATCACCACCACCATTAGCATTACCCAATATTAAATGATTTTATAGATATGGAAGGATCTTAAAAATGGTTATGACTTAATCAATAAAAAATACTTTTACATACCTTACTTGTACCAAACCATTTTAACACTAGGCGCTACTTTTTACATTTTGCAGAGCAGAAATTGGGGCTAGTTGCTAAAAATGCCCACCGAACATATCAACATCGATTTTGTACTATTTGCCTTTGTAAAAACTGCGTAATTATAGCTAGTTATTGAAGCCGTAGAACACAGTGGATATCTATGGGACTACTATTATTTTAGTGTAAAATTACTGGAAAACGCTAATTTTCCCTAAAAACTTGTGTTTACTAGACTGTAACGTCACGCGCTCTGAATTGGCGTTCGTTGTCACGTGGCCGATGACAGCAAAATCGCAGTTTTATTTCTCAAAAATATAAATGATTTTTTGTTATTTTATTGCAACATTTTATTTTTTATATATTTGGACCGTAAACTATATTAAAATCTGACGAATTTCTTCATACTGTCAGCTACCCTATTCAGATTTTAATACCAGCTCGTGCATACAAATGAATTTCTGTTTGTAAGATTCTTATATTTAAACTTGTGACCCTATCATTTTTGATACTTAACAACATTAATGAAAATCTGATGGAAAACACTTGGTGTATTCTTATTGGGACAAATGATGTTAGAGCTTTGTCTTTGTGTCAACTGATCACCACCACTCGATGATGAACAGCAGTAGTTGGGAGATCTTTTCTTATCTCTAGCTGTGGACCAAGCTTTACTCTGTATTGTTATCTGTCATCGTAAGATCGTGTTTTTTCGGAGGATATTTAGAATTTGAGAAAATGACATCTAGCATTTCGTCACAAAAATTATAGATTCCAGTAACATTTTGCATAGATGTCAAAACTTTTATATTCCCGTGGCACAAACAAATGCGCTTTAGTTTTTTTTTTTGGAAATTAACGTTTTTATAAATAAGACACCAATAGTAATAGACACATTGTTATCTACATAGCACAATTTCATACAAATCGTTAGGCCTGCTTCTGAGATGTACATATATTATTATATATATTTACAAGAATTGCTTACTTTATATAATCCTGGAATTACCACAGGGTGAAATAATAACACATCTACTTCCCATTATTCTGTAAAATCATTGTCATCAGCATAGTTATTTGCTGCTCCTTTTCATCAAACATTACTCACAAATACATTGACAACCGCTGTAGCACCACAAGCAGAGGTTCCAATCTGTGTGACTTGACGTTCGCAGGCCTCGCGCTCTGACCACACCATGCACCTGGGTGGCTCCACACATCCTGTGTCACCGTCACTGCTACACCCTGCACCCTGGTCTCGACTCTGTAAATATCAGTGTTATTCTTTTTACATAGAAATAGCTTCTGCTGACTAGGGTTATCTCCTAATTGTCACCACATGGAGTTATAGCTTTAGTTAAAACTCTTGGTGTGTAAATAAAGCTGATAATGAATATACACAGAAGGTGGTGTCAGTGCTCAGCAGTAGTAAAGCTATGCAGCAGAGACAGCTATTGCATAAATGGGTCAACTTCACCAGGGAAGTACATCTCTTCACCGAAAGTACACAGAAAATGGTAAATCATCTGTGTGTCGCAGCTATCTATGTTCCCATGGTGGTACTTTACATGATGTGAATCTCTTGCTTGTTTAAAAAAGGTGCCTCTGCATCTGCTTTTTATAGCAAGACATTCTAGGAAAAGCATAACATTTTTCACAACAATTTTTACAAGAATCTGCTATTAATATTTACCAAGGTAGTATCATGACTTTCAACATCAGACAAAGTCTTCTCAATCATGAGGCTCTTAGCCATTGTGATATGATAAAGGGCGGATGAGAAATTAACTGAATCTCCAGTTGGTCTTACTCCTTGATTTATTTCATAAGTGTGTGCTCCTTCAAAATGCTCTTGTTCATCTAAAAAAAAATTATACATCATAAAGTAGTCTAATAAGCCAATACCAATCAGAGCTAATAAGGAGTTTGCTACATTCTACCTAAGTGTTACCAGAACATATATAACATTGGTAATTATGTTTGATAAATTCTATTTTCCATATCTAATACAAAAATGGGCAAATTGTAAAATAAACTGTCAGATAAGAAAATATAAACTACTAATTAACTAAATAAGGGTTAATATAATAACATTGCAATAAGTCAAAATATTTTATAAATAAGCTACTAAATCACAAAATGTTAAACTCACAATTTAATACTTCTCTTGGTGATACCAAATCTCCATTTGTCACATGTATACCAGACAATGTATTACTCTGCCAACTTGCCAAAGTCCTCCTAACTAAAAATAGTTCACCCCTAAAGTTCACATGTGTAATATATGGGCCATACTCTTGGTCACTTGTTACTCCCTCTTCTAGATTACTTTGGGGTAAATCCGGCCCACTGCTTGTTGTTGGAACATTAGGACAATGTTGTTCAGTATTATTATGTGATGAGCTAGTAGATGGTTGAGGGTTAACCACATTATTAGGCAAATATTCAGGTGAGGTACCTCTAATTACTGGCTCATTTTCTTCTGGCAAACTGTTTGCCACTTCCAAATCAACATCAGGGCTGGATTCATCACCTGTGTCAACTTCACAGGAAGGCCCAGGATCAAAATCCATTTCCAGAAAGTCCATATCAGGACTTGACGCTCTTGAGCCTTGTTCTCTGGCATTAGCTGGACCTTGCTGAGGGACTTGATAATTCGGAAGCAATGGGAGATGCCTATCCAAGGGCAGTCCCATATCTAGGCTAAAAAATGAACTTGGTAAGTCAGCCAGATGTTCACCCCCCCTATAAGTGTAGATACAGCCATCTTCAGAGCCCAACGAGTAATCATCATTGCCAGTGTCGCTTGAGCTATCATTATCATCTATGTTTGGTCTATCTAGCTTAAGAGTTGAGGGCCGTTTCCTATTTTCTCGGAGACCACTACTTTCAGAATTATCAAAGGATTTATTTGTGCCACTTGTTGAGGGACCATTAGCACTGCTACTACTATTGCCTACTTTATCTGCATACACTTTATATCTTTGACATGCTGGTTTCTCACAGTTGGCACCGAAACTTTTATCACATGCGGTAGAATTAACTTTACTTGAACAGGGGCTTTCAATATTGTGCATTTTATTATTCGACTCATTATTTGCCACTTGTTTTTGATTTCCGTCTATTGTATTTCCAATTTTGTCACTATGTAAATTATTTTCTTTTGTTCGGTTACCCCTTTGTTCAGAATCATCACTCGGCCGACCTCGAGACCCGTTTACTGGGACAAAACTAGATGTTCTCTGATGTGACATCGATGTAAACACATTTTCAATCCCAACTAGTTGTTCCTCCGGCTTAGTTATGCCTTTACTATCTTTACTTGCTTCTCTCTCACATCCCTCTTTAATAAGATTTCGTCCAGATGCAGCCTCATCGGAAGAATCCATTATTACAAACACGACAACTTGTTATTCGTCGGCATTGTAGTTTTAAGGTTAACAAATGACGACACTGTTAAATGCTTAATAACAAAATAAAAGACAAGTTAAGTTAAAATTTAACATTAATATCTTTATTACTGATTATTTAACCGTAATAAAGATTGTTTGGAATTAATTTCATTAAAATAATAACAAACCCATTAACAATACAATCGACTTGACAGCTAGTAACGAATAACTTTTTTTTTTTTTAATAAAGATTTTATGGCCTGGTAACAAGCGAAGTACTATCACCATAGACGAAATTTAATATCACATACCAAACCACACACACAATATATTTATTGAAAAACAAATCAAAATAATATTGTCATACATAAATCACAATCCCGTATAATAATGCACACCCTTCTTTAATAATATCGTATGTGTTTTAAATAATTTAAGTTCTACAAGTTCTGAATAGTCTCTCTATAAAGTTAACTTAACCAAATTAACCTTAATCTAAAAGGACTCCTGAGTTCTTGTCGAAACTATATCTATAATGTTATCAAAATCATTTACGACAAAAGAATTTTAAATTGTGAATATATTTACAACAATATGCACTGAAAGTGAAATAAACAATAACAATTTACGCTCTACGGGTAATAAAAAATATATTAAATGTATTGGTATTGCAATACAACGGAGCAAATAATAATAATAAGCATTGGGCATAATCTATGGTCATTGGTCAGAGCACTCATCATTGTCAGTTTTCATAAATTTTCACAATGACATATTGAATCAACCCAGCTGTAAGACTGAGATTATTAAAAATTGCGTCGTATCGTATATTAATTGTAGTAATCGTTGTTAAGAGTGTTATATACTAAAGTAACATATTCCTTGTTATATTAACAGTGAAAACATAAAAGAAAATGGCATACGCCTACTTGTTTAAATACATAATCATTGGCGACACAGGTATTGATTTTATTTCCTGAGATTTTACTTCGTTGTCATTTTTGCTTTTGGATACCGTAATGTTTGCTTGCATGCATGCAACATGCTTTTTACATTATCAAAAGTGTAAAAACATAGAAAATCGTCTCTATTCTTTAATCCAAAATAAGGAATGGCAATATCAAAGGGATGATTAACTGTAGTAAAACCTTTTGTGTTCCGCCTACGCTAGCCCGTAATCTTTATATTAAACTGAACGTTGCGCAAAATAAATCTAAACTTATTTATGACATTATTTCTTTATTGCTCTATTCAAGGACATTCTTTGTGCTCTATTACTTTGTCAAGGTAACTGGTTCAGCTTATTTATTTTTTGGCAATAAATTTCGGTTGAAGATAAATGCGCCCTGTGTAGTTATGAAAATTTTATATGAAATGATGTAGATATTCTACTACACACTGCACTTTATTTTCTATATGAAAAAAAACATATAATGTGATGTTTGTAGGTGTGGGCAAATCCTGTTTGCTACTTCAGTTCACAGACAAGAGATTCCAACCAGTACATGATCTCACTATTGGTGTGGAATTTGGTGCCCGCATGATTACAATTGATGGTAAACAAATCAAGCTACAGATCTGGGACACTGCTGGCCAGGAGGCGTTCAGGTAATAATAAATTCAAACAAAGACATTCACTTCACTTGTAAACAAAGTATTGATAAGAATGCAATGACCTATATATTGTTTCTTTATTCATCTTTTGTACTAGTCAACAAAAACATATGAGAACCAATTTAATTTTTTCTCAATCTTACAAAAAATCTATTTTTAAACTACCTTGAAATCTAGGACTTTTAAAATAATTTAATTTTTAATGTAACCGGATTTCCACCGGTGTTGTCTAAGCTGAGCCACCCCCTTTTGCCATCACACACATCACATCACATCACACAATAAGTGGTAAGTATGT
>JWHW01002960.1:0-13782 GCA_000931545.1 Papilio glaucus
ATAGGACAGATATGAACTACGCGGAGAGAAATATAGAACCGAGTTTAATTATCTTTTATTTCATATCTTTTAATTCATATTAGTTGATGTTCACAAGTTGTTGTTGAGAGTCGAGAGCTCATGCAGTCCTTGTCTAAGAGGCCTCCTAGCTAAATAAAATTACAAATCACCCCCCAGGCCTCTAACAACGCCCCTATTTTCTTTCTGGGTCTCTTACCGCCCCCCTTGAGACCTGCAGCGCCCACAAGGGGCCGTTATCGGATTGGGAAAGACTGCTTTATACAGTACTATTTTTACTTTAAATTGTAGTCACTAGTTCAGCGTTGAACTTTAACAAATAGTATAGATCGCACGCCGAATACTTTAAATAGTTCTTTCGCAAAGTGAAGTAGCTCAGTTAAATGAACTAGAAATGATACCCGATGATGGCTCTTAGCGAGCAAGCCGCTACCCATAGACATCTGCAACAAGCTAATGTGGCGATGTATCTGCATCTACGTGTACCCTTAATGGACAGAGAGATAAACAAAAAATATATTTCCTTTTCCTATCCATCACCTCCCCGTTAAATCCTCTTCCCCTTCCCATCATTTCCTTATTAGAAAATGATGCACCTCATTCATTTGACTCATCAGAAGAAATGCAGAATCACAGAACGAAATACTCTCACGGAAATGCGCAGAATACTTCTACTGGACACGCCTGTCTTCTGTGAGGTCGTCACCTGACGAGAAGACCCATTCATGCAACAGATGTTGCTGAATCTAATGAAGATCTACTTGCTCTACCACTGTTAACCCAATCATCCTACATGTTAGTTGAATATATTTTATTGACAAGCAGTCACGTTACGTTTACTTTACGTTGCGGTATGGTCATAAGATTTATACAAGTGCTGAATTTGTCTTTAAAGGCTAAGTTTAAAAGCTATATTCTGTTCCTATCTATCTAGATCTTTATGTTATAAATTACGCTTTGTTCAAGTACGCATATTGTTGAGGTGCCGGAGGCCTGATTTGCAGATGCTTATGGTTAGCGGCCACTTTGTTCTGTCGTTTGCAACATTGTTCTATAAAAAAAGAAAAAACTGCCGTCTTACCTGGTATATACGATCTAGCGATATGCAAGAACGCTTTGGGAATAGTGAGAGCCGCTCTGGGAACATATGGTGGATAGTTTGTAACTTCTGGGACCTACACATAGAAAAAAGAAGTAGGTAGCGAAGAAATAGATGCGTACAGCCACAGCCACAGTTGGGAAATGTCTTTCATTACGGGTGAAATTACTAGCAGTCGCAAATGTGCGAGGGTTGTCAAAAAAGACAAATTTTGTCTTTTTTTTTATAAGAGAAGTGGGCAAACGAGCGGCGAGAACACTGAGGTGATCAACGTCGCCCATGGACACCTGCAACACCAGAGGAACTGCAGATGTCTGAATTTTCCAGTAGCTTGCGATTTATACGGCGCTTCGAGTTATAGCGTTCAAGCGCGCAAACTAATCGCGATCGGGGGCCGCGTACCGCCCCAAGAAACACAAAACTGCATTATACGATATCACGTGTAGTTCACAGTTGTTCATTGACCTTTTGTAGTGAGTTAATATATAACACACTGACTACGAAAGCTGAATATTGCACGCTGATTTATATCGATTCGCTTATTGACCACCAAGACTTGATTATACTGCTGTGAGCGTAACTACGTAGACAAAAAATTTATCCTACGGGAACCGTACATTTTTCCGGGATACAAAGTATGTTATTCCAGACAGTTATCTATCTCTGTGCCAAATGTCATCCAGATCCGTTCAGTAGTTTTGGCGTAAATAAGTAACAAACATCCATACATACAAACTTCGCATTTATGATGTTAATAGTAGGGTTGGTTGTTGTATTAAAAATGAATACTAAATCTAATAAAATGAAAAAAATCATTAAAGAATGTAGATTAAAATTACTGGTTTGTTTTGATAAGATCACAGACAGACATCATCACATGTCAGTTACAGTAGTACACACAATACAAAATGGATAATAAATGCTTTCTGTCCACCCTATTAGTGTTAAAAGACGTGATTGGTTACTTACCTTTGTATCTGGTACGACCAGCAAAGGTCCGTGCTGGGGGCACATGTCGTACACATAGTCCCGGCAGCCTGAACAATCTGTTTCAAAGTAAAGATATTTAAACTAAACATATTAAAAAAACAGGCCAAGTCCAAGTCGCAAGACTCGCGCACGAAAGGTTCCGTACCATTATCTATCTATAAAATATCATGTTTATTGTATGAGAGCCCCCTTAAATATTTACCTTCCCACCCTTTCCTCATAAGGATAGGATGGGAACGGGAAGAGGATTGGACGGGGAGGGGGTTAACGGGGAAAAGGGAATATCCTTATTCGTATCTATGCCCTCCTCTACCCATTAAAGGTAGGCAACGCATCTGCAACACATTTGCGTGTTGCGGATATCTATGGGTACCGCTCACTTAACATCAGGTGATCCGCTTGCTCGTTTGCCACCACCTTCCATAAGTCTTTTATAGTAAGCCACTAATCTGATTGATATAATTTCCCCCTGCGAACACTCTACTACTATTATGTTAATAAATATAAAACTGATTTCGATGTGCAAAAAAGTCAGAATTTGATTTGTAAAAGACCAAATTTTAAGTTAAAAAACTATAAAAAAAACATTATCTTCATTTACATTAACCTTTTCAAAAAAATTCGCCGCCCTAGATTGTAGCTTACTCAGCCTGCTGGAAAAGCGCGGGAATTAAAGTATCCACATTTACTCTCGCCGTTAGATTTTAGTGCATGCGCACTGAATAACTCGCGTCGCTATCGCGCCGAATGCGTCACGTTTGAAAGGTCGTGCGCGGGGTCTGCCCCTGGTTCGCTTGCGCCTGCAGGTGCCCTTGAAACGGTGCATCTTGAAACGGACAAGGACGCAGCAATCACCGGTCACTGAACGTCAACGCTATTTCTTCAGAGTCACGTCTTACATATAATCACCAAAAACGAAGCCCTAAGGATAGCCACGAAGCACGAACCCCACTTGTCCTCGAGTGGACGCCTGCAACATTGACTCTATCTATCGGTATACATCTATTACTTACATATATATTCGTCGAAACTAGGATCTTCAGGCTCGAAATAGCTAATGCGAGGTAGCTGCCGCAATTTCGAATGTGCCATTGTGCCTACAACGTAAAAAAATAAAAATGCACAGTATATTTTACTCTATTGTATTAAGTAGATCGAGACAGCAATTTATCAACAAAAGGTTGCATCTAAATTATTTAAAAATAGCATTTACTTAACGAAATATAAAATAATCGATGTTAAATGGGACATTAGAAAAGAATCAGCTTATAGAAAAGAAAATTAAGGAAAAATCTTTAAGATCAAAATCAGTATCTATTAAAGTTTATTACTGCAAATTAACAAATCAAAGCTAGTAACAACTTAAAAAAAAAATACATTCAAGTCACCTAACTTCCTACCTGTTGTGGAGAATACATTTTGGTAAATAATTCGAAAATAACTTAAAAAGAACAAAACTATATAAAAGTTATAAATACTCACGTTATTTTGCTTCTTGACTATGACTTTGCAAGAAAAATCAAACTTCCACTTTCGCGCTCTTAATTGTAGAAACAAAATGTCGACTTGCTAATTAAAGGATGTTTTAGAAAAAAATCCAAAACGGATAACTATTATACATCTATACTCATAGAAGATCGTTAAAAGAAAGCTGTGCATTATATGGTCGTCACTTTCGCTCGTATACATTTGATCTATTCATTCATCTATTCAGTACTACACAGTATTGTTTATTTAGAGATTTACAAAATTATTTTAAAAATGGACTCAAAATCATTATTTCAACATTATAGTTATCTTAAAATTAAAATATAGATTTAATAAACATAAAGAGTATAAAATCTTTTACAAATTTGTCTTAATTAAATTTACAATACAAATAAGAAGTTGCATTTGTTTTCAAATAATAGCATTTCAAGACCGCGGCAAAATTAATAATATTCCCGCCAAAAAAAATTGTTTTAAACCATAAAAGGAATTTGTAACAAAGTCCACTTAGAACGGAATGGGTAGTTGGTAAAACTACTGAAGTAGAAATGAATTTTCAATATTATTTATAATTTTAAATTTCGGAGTTTACTCCTTAAGAATCGATTTGCGTAATATATGAAAGTTTATGAGGAGTAAAATCATGCGCAACCTTGCATATTCCCAAGTAGAGTATACTCGGCGGGATAGAAAGAAAACACTTGACCTTGTTAGCTTCTTGGTTAAAATAAGTTAAATTTAAATTTCACCCATTTCCTGTTGACAAATTGATCTAATATTTGGTACACGCCTTTAGTTCTGATGACAATACAATTCAATATATTCAATGGTTATTATTGTAAATATAAGATGGGCATACACAAAAAGGGGGATTACATATTTTTCACTACTCCCTCAATATGGGTATTAAATTAAAGGGCTTGACTAGTAGAATAGACTACACATTGGAAAAAAATGCAAAGCAAATTGTATTTATAATAATAATGTAATAAATCAGTCTTTTATATGTTTCCCCTGCAGGTACACAGGCCTCCTCTCCGAGAGTGTGGGATATTGCCGCCAAGAAAATATAGATTAAATGTTTTCACAACTCCCTCTTTAAGAGTATTAAATGAAAGGGCTTGACTAGTAGAACATTGTGATGTACTCATATAACTATATCAGAGTATGCACATATTTTGACGAATTCATTGTATAATATATAATATAAATAATTGTTTAATGCATGCTTTAAGTAATATAAAAACTGCATTAATTTACCCTAATCTAATAGTCTATGTGTTTTATAATCATTCGTAAGGAGTTAACTCCAGTCGTGTGTCGAAGCTGACAAACACACTTCTTTTCGGGTCTGGTCGGATCTCAGCATATGGATGGACTGTTTTTTTTTTACATTTGACTTTTAAGTGTTTGGTAAAGAACGAATAGCAATTATATCTCTGTCATCCCAAATTTGTTTAAAAGACTGGAGATTATTTTATCTGACTCCCGACCCCCTGGCCCATGGCTCTGACTAAATAATAGTTTGATATGAATAAAAAAAGTGACCGTAAGTTCGTTGATGTAAGAAAGCCTAATAAGCCGATGTATATTATATGGATATGGTCTATGGATATTGATGTAAGATTCATTGAAATATATATTCGCGCCCTCTGTTAAATACAATGTCAACGCGAGCGCTGAGCGCGATTCTACTATGTGTACTCTTTGGTAACAATTGACCATAGGGAGTATTGTGTTTTTTCTGTTCCTTGATTATTCTGTGGAATTGAGTTTGACAAACATCAACAAACCCCAACTAGAAAAAGATCATGAAATCAACAAGGGACTTATATATATCTCGAGTTCGAGATAGATATGTACTTTATTTAGTTTTTTCGGTATTTTGTTAAATATTAAGTATGTCAAACTGTTGCGTGAAGGGTTGCAAAACTCGTAAACGTGCTGGCGATACTGTATCTTTTCATAGGTCAGTAGATTATACATTTCTAATTCATGAATTATTTAAATGTAATTTAGGTATTTCAGTAACGATTACAACGTATGGTGTGGAATGGCCTATTATTGCAGTATACCAGAGATTTTAAAATACCACAAGCACAATTTTTTTTCAAATCCTGAGCCCATGATATCGGTGATAAGTCTGAAATTAGATTTTCCCTTATTAAATTGACTTAGATTCGATAATGTCGTATACGTTGGGACATTTTAAGTGAATGTTTATATATTTATTTACTCTATGTGTATTTATTAAATTAATAATTTTGCCAGTTTAAATTGTAACAATTATATAAACAGCAAAACATGGTGTCACCAATTTCTAAACATAGATTATGGTACTAGGCCTCCAGAGCCTGTTTTTACCAGTTATTATCAGCCAGTTAGCAATTATCACAAGGTAAACTTACAGATGAGACAGAAATTCTAATGTGTATGTATCTCACATTTAAGCACATTGCACTCCTGTGTTATCTAGGCACGGCTAGTTTGCCTGCTTGTCTAAACAAATTAAAAATTATCACTTTCAGGTTTCCAAACAGCGAACCATACTACAGCTTGTGGCTGCAAGCATGCGGGAGAGGGGATTGGCGACCACCCTCCATACACTCTAGAATATGTTCCATCCACTTTGAGGAGCATTTGCTCATAAGATCGGAGAGTGTGACCTTCCTCGTCCCAGGGGCTGTGCCTACGAAATTTATTCATGTATGTTATAGATTTTAGAAAAGTCTATAGTGGTAAAGGTAGGAATAGTAGGTTCTTTGCAACGATGAGTTTCTATTTCTTGTTATTATTATATTATACTAGCAATCCACTTCGCTCAGGTAGATTGATTGACAAATATGTATAGTTTGTTCTAAACCAAGATGTAAAGTTTGTAAACAAATTAATGTGTCCATACAATGCGGCCATTATACTTTTTATACATTTCATTACATGTAATTTAAGAATGGGTGAGACAAGGATCATTCCAACCAGCCTGGTTCTCCACAGAGATCTAGCTATCTATTAATGTTGCCAGCAATGTCGGTGAGCGATCTCAGTGTTCCTAGATATTTAACCCCTTATATGGACACTGCCAGGCAGTGCAGCATGACTTGGAACACTCTTACCTCGACCTCCATACATGCTCTACGTAGAGGACTGTTAGTTATGGAGACATTGTAATTTTGTAATTTTTTTTAGTACATAAGTGAAGTGAAATTATATAATATGATAGCTATAATATTATAATATTATAAATTTCTTAAATGGCAGGCCAATAAACATCTGCTTGGTTCTGCTTTTAATGGTTTAAACAACTAAAAGTTTATCTTGTCATCTCTCCCTTGATAATTCAATCATTTTCTAATTTGCAGGTAAGTCTACATGTAAATGAAGAGAAGACAGAAGGAAGCGTACTTCCCGAGAAGACAGCAAATCCAATTACAACATGTAATGAACTTATTTATGTATGTATGATATTTAAAATTGCTTTTTCGGAAATGGTTTCTTTAAAATGTCTTGAATGGAGAGAAATGTTGAAATTTCGGTTTATAAATGTGTATGTAAAATTAATATGTAAAAACGCGACCCGCTATACAAACTTACTTAGAGGATGATGACGATGATTTAGATCTTTAGAGGATGAATTTAATAATATCATTTTTTGTGCTTGCCTACGTAATCTCTTTGCAAAATACCAAGTCTCTAGGCCCAGTAATTTGGGCTGTGTGTTGATGTATCAGTTAGTCAGTTAGTCAGTTACTTAGCTAAAAATTAAGGATTAAATATCTGAACATTTTTAATTTACTCCTATAATCTATACATATATATAAAAATGTAACTGATTGCTGTCTGTACGTGGAAGAGATTTGAGAAAAACTATTATTGGGGGCCTTCATAAACACAATAAAACATAAAACAATGATTGTTAGAATTTTTGTCTGTGCGTTTGTTACCGCTAATCTCAGAAACGGCTTAACCGATTTGGGTGCCGTCTTCACTAATGTATTTTGGTAAGCTTCACTTAACATGTAGTGTTTGTTTTATCTCAATCGGCTTATAGATAAAAAAGTGATATCAATTTAACTGTGCTGCGGCCTTACTGTGCGACCCCATACGCGGGAAAAGGGCAGATGATGTTGAGGTTACGGTAGTATTAAGTAGGTAATATCATTTCGTTTGAGTAAAATTGCAGGGCGGGTGAAGCCGCGGGGCATAGCTAGTAATAAATAATTCAATAGTGGTAGATACCGCAAGAGCAACATCTGTTCTGGCTCAACTGGTGAAATACCACGACCTTACAGAAGACACGCGTGTAGTAGGAAGGAGTATGCTTCTGCGTTTCGTCTGATAAGTGAGGTGCTGGAGGTCAGGTGTCAGTCATCTGCCCCTTCTCCATCCTTTTTCACAAAGGATAGGATGGCAATAGGATTGGACGGGGGATGGCAACCCATCCTCTATCTATTAAAGGCAGGCAATGCACATGCAACGCATTGGCTTGTTGCTTATTCCATAAAAACAAGGAGCATGGGTTTAATCTAAGAAGGCAATTGGACCGTTACAATTTAAAATTAATAAACTTAATTCTTGTAAGTTATGGGCTTGTGAATACTTATTATTATATATTATATATATTTAATTTTATATTGCAGGTGTGCAGAATTTGCTTAAAGACAGACAGAAGTATGTCTATGTTAGAGAACAACCTTCTATATATTTACCAAAGTATTACGAACATACAGGTGCGAAGCAATTTAATATATAAAATTCTCAGGTCACATTCATTCATTCACAGTGCTTATAACAAAACTGAATTGGGCATCCTATCAAAAAAAAAATTAAAACAATTTTTTTTTTATTTCATCAAAAATCTAAATTGTCACCCTTCTACTACCAACCCCGATTTTTTAATCCGTCATCGTTCACAGTGTTCCATTCCTCTTTCAGTCACACTTACAATAAGTTGGTTATTTTTTATTCATCTACCAAAGTCTTCATTAGAAATTATTTATATGGCATTACAAAGTTTGCCGGGTCAGCTAGTTGTATAATATTAACGAAATGTATAAATCATTTAATAAAATACTTTTTAACAACTTCTTCACACTTATGCTTGTGTTATATGTTACTTATGTCACCTATCAATTGTGAACTTGGTCAGTTTATAATCGGACTGGGAAATTGTGAACTGAACGAATTATTTACAATGTGACGTGTAATTTCTCGACCTTTTATACAATATCGAAATCAAATCCTAAAATTTTGAAATGATATATTGTTTGTTTAAAAAAATGTTAGATTTGTATGTGTTTGTTGATGACATGACATGACAACAAACTGTCAGTGATTCAATTAGTTCAGAATGATTCAATTATGCTGCTCCAAACCCTTCTTTTTTCATAGATACCTTTAAAAAAATATATGATTTGGTCTTAATACTTTACAGATAGCGTCCAAAGACAAGCTACCTAGAATGCTTTGTTGGGAGTGTAAACATCGCCTTATCACATGCGATCAGTTCACAAAGCTAGCTAAAAACTCCAATCGCCTATTGACAGAGTTACTGAACGGTGAATCTAATGTAAGTACTTTTGACAATAAATATTTTTGAAAAAATCCTTTGTATTCTAGTTAATTTGTAAAAGAATGAGTTGTATAGACTATGTAGGTGGGAAACGTGGACAGATAGCCATTGATCGACATCGTACAGGTCGACGCAGCGTTTGCCTCCCCACACGATGTACCGATTATCTGGTCAAAGTCAGAAGTCCACTGGATTTGGTTGGCACAGACCGATCTTCATGGCGATCAATAGAGGAGGCCTACGTCCATCAGTGGATGACTTTTGGCTGAAAAGAAGAAAAAGAAAGCTTATATATATACAATTTATTGGCAAACTTCGAATAGCTTCGCTTTAGGTAGACAAATAATTACAAATATTGACTGCCATAGGTCAGCAACAAGCAAAAGGTCTGTTCTCTTATTATAATTAATTAATTAAAAAATATATTTTACCGATAAAAAGCTCTTTTGTCATTGAAACACATAAGTCAAGAGTCTGCATATAGTTTTAAGTGGGATAGTGTTATTTTTTTACATCTCCAGTCCTCTCTCGTCAACAAAACAAAACATACGAAGCCTTTAAACTGGACTCATATGAAAATATTATTTAAATACCTTCTATCATAGCAAAATGGAATTTTTGTAAACAAAGGTGTTTACGTGTAAAAATATTTGTAAATTCCAAAATATTTCCCTAAAAACAACTTTTTTCACATTAACTTATAACGTTAGCTATCCATAATACACAATTTTACTTCCCTTCATCTCAAGATTTCTACAAAATTACAACATTTCCGATGAAAGTTTAAAAAGTGTAAATACCGCCATGTATACTAAATGACATTTGTTTGTTTACAAAAATTCTAACTTGCTATGAACCAATGTACACGTTCATATAACTAACCCCATTTTAATAAGTTTGAAAGCTACATATATTTTCTTTTCGGACTTGATTGAAAAAACCAACAGTATCCACTTAAAACTACTACTCCCGGCCTGTTTTATCTGCTGATAAAAGAGCTTTTTAATGAAATCATTGTGTTTATCCAGTACAAAGAAACAAATCCTTTCACTTCATGAATTAGTATTGATTAATTAAAAATTATTGTAACAGGTCTCATTAGAGAAAATGAAATCTCTAGACACAGAAGACAACCATATATCAAATCTAGTACAAAAAATATACCCACCAGATCACAGTGATCTCAATATTATAGAAAATAATGAAACGGACATAGAAAAAAATACACAGATGCATACAGAACATATAAACCTTGTAAATGATATTAAAAGTGAAATAATACTTGATGATAAAATTTATAATGAAGAAATGGAATATTTCCAAGATATAAGATCAGATAAGTCGGATATTTCAGATACAGAAGCTACTAAATACATCTTCGCTGAGAGATTGAAAACAAATAAAGAAGAAGAGACGATTTACACGAGAGTGAGAAGAAAAAAGCACAAATCCCCTGAAGAATTGGATCCAGAAGTTTTTGTAACGACGAATCTGACACCAGAAGAGCAGATGAGAGAAGTGGAGTTGAGAAAAGAGAGAGACAATTATAAGTTTTCTCCATACAAATGTGAGGAGTGCTACAAAGGTTTTCTAAATGAGGGTATATATAGAAGTCATATGGCAAGACATTCTGATGTAAGTACCTTTAGAATGCTAAGAAATAGTGGAAATAATGGACCATACATACAAGCGAAAAACATTAAGCCATGTATTCACTGAGACACAATTTTTTATAAACTCTGTTTCAGAAACAAAACTTAAGTCTTGTTATATAATTTTGTTTATGTAAACACTGTGTTTATCGGTATGCTTCTATTATAGATATCGCCTTAAATTGTTCTGTAAATGCAGGCGCCCCTTATTTCTCAGGCGACATGACACAACTGACTATGGACAGCAGAGTTACTGAAATATTCTATGTGTCCAGGAACTGACGAAAACTGTGTATCTGAAACATTGTTTCTCAGTGAATACGTGGCACAGAGGAAAGACAACACAAAAAAAAGATATTTCCTATGTCTTCCCCATCAAATCCTCTCCTTTTTCCCATTCTTTCTGTATTAGAAATGGATAGAAAAGGGAAGAGGCCTCCGGCACTTTACTTGTCAGACGAAACGCAGGATACTTCTACTTAAAGCTTGTCTTGTGAAGTCGTGGTATTTCACCGGTCGAGCCAGCACATTCTTGCAACATATGTTTTTACAGGCTCTTCCATTGTGAAATTACCTTAATACCTAACGTGTTCTTCTCTTCCCACTCTATCTGCATCTTTTCCGTGTTGCAGCAATGCGGCTCATATATCTGTGAGGTCTGCAAAGTGCACTACCACAGTATGCGCGCTCTCCGACACCATGTCACTTCTCACATGCAGAGGTTCAACTGCAAGAGGTGTCCGTTCGTCACTACCAGACGGTGAGACTCATATTCCTTTATAAATACAGAAGCCACGACCCTAGCCCAAAGGTGTAGGCAGAGATTACGGAATTGGATTTGGCACGGTCCTGGCACACTACTTCTTTTAGTCTGTCACCAACTTTGGTATGAGTTCATCTAGCCCAGGGGCAACCTTTTTGAGAGTGCGTGCCAAAAGGTAGTTTTTTTTTGTCTGTGCTTAGGGCAACCTATGCTCTTGCGTGCCAGAGACAAGTCATCGGCGTGCCATGCGTGCCAGGTTGCTTACCCCTGATGTAGCCTTACCAACATTGACATTCACTTTTATATTTAAAATGCTTTAAATTGCCAATAAATCTGGGTAACGGGCGTTATTGCTGATTTTATTTACTTGTAAATAAATAAAATGATTATATACGTATTTAGTTTGTTCCACATCAAATGGAATTTTTGTCAATAAAGGTTACCTTACCTTTTATGTTAAAATTTATAAATTCTAAAATATTTTAGAAAAACATGTTTTTCTCACTTTATCTTTCCATATTATACAATTTCACTTCACTTTTTTTAACGATTTCCACGTAAATACAATATTGCCGATGAAAGTATAATAATTACTTTAAAAAAAAAACACTTTTAAGTTAAACGTTTTTATTTCATGTGCACTGAAAATTGTATTGACATCTAAATCAAATGTGTGTACGAAATTTCATATCAATCTGACAACGGGAAGGTGCTTAAATTTTAATTTCTAATTTTGACCCAAATAAACAAATAAATTCCGTACAGGTCGAGCTAAATACAACCGTTTAAAAAGTGTAACGGCCACCATGTATGATAAGTGACGTTTGTTTACAAAGATTCTATCCTAATATGTAACAAACTATAAATATATTCCCGTTATAAAAAACAAATATAATTTAATCTCCAGGCACGCGGCTAAGTTGCATAATGAATATCATAACGGTACGAGATACAACTGTCCCAATTGCGAAGAGGATTTTGGGTGAGTGTCTCACATTATTTTTCCAAATCACACTTTTATATCAGAATGTGGCAAACGAGCAAGCGGTTCACCTGATATCAAGTGATCTATCTACCCATAGACATCCGCAACAAGCTAATGAGATGCAGATGCGTTGCCTATCTTTAATGGAAAAAGGAGGTGATAAACAGAAAAAAGGGAATTCTAAGTTGGTTAATGTGTAGCTAACAGTAATTAAAATACCTGGGACATTATTCACACACGGCCATCTGATCCCAAACTAAGCAGAGCTTGTGCTATGAAAACCAGATAACTGATATACTACATATACTACTTGTCTTTTGTAAATACTTAAATAGATAATTACATCCAGACTCAGGACAAACAGACATGTTCATGCACACAAACAGACATGTTCATGCATACAAATGTCTGGGTGGGAATCGAACCCATGACCTGAGGCGTGAAAATCTTATTAACCACGCCAACAAGTCCGTACCAGTGTTTCCTCTTAGTATAATTTATTATAGGACGTGATATAATGAAGCTAGATACACGCTGAAAGAAAACAATTTATGTATTTGAAACAAGCAACAGTTAAATAAACCAACTCTTCAAAATAGATCAAGCCGTTTAAACTACAGAAGGTGACAATGGTGGGACAAAGGTTTGTATAGGGTGGTAGAGCCCGCAACATCATCTGTTGCAAGAATGAGCCGCTCTGTGAAATACCACGAGCTCACAGAAGACAAGAGTTCAGTACAAGTATTCTGTGGTTCATCTGATGTGTGAGATGGTGAAGGTCTAATCCCAGTCCTTATTGTTGGATTTGATAGAAGAAAGGCTTTATTTTGTCTATTTCATCACATCCTTTGTCCATTAAAGGTAGGCAACGCATCTGCAGCTCATTGGAACTTGTTGCAAAAGCCTATGGGTCACTTGTATACCGCGTGCTTATTTGTCACATACCTGCGAAAATGATTACTTGTTGGTCAGCTGTACAGAAATATAAATAGGCAATCAATAGAGATTTATACCTTGTTTCATAGCAAGATATGATTGTTGTAAACAAACAAACGTCATTTACCATACATGGCGGCCATTACACTATTTATACTTTCATTTGAAATGTTGTAATTTTGTAAGAAAGAGCGAAGTGAAATTGTGTAATATGGATGGATAGCTAATGTTATAAGATAATATGATAAATATTTTGGAATTTACGAATTTTAACGTAAAAAC